>OVAQ01000752.1:0-25620 GCA_900406345.1 Erysimum cheiri
AATTATATTTCGGATATTTCGGATACCCATTCGGTTATCGGATTCGGTTTGATTCGGGTTCGGTTTTTCGAATTTAAGAATCTAGAACCCGTTCGGATTTTTTAAGAGTTCGGTTCGGGTATTTTGGATCGGGTTCAGATCGGATTTTCGGGTTCGGATATTTTGTCCAGGGCTAGTACTACTAAATCCCGTAAAAATAAAAGTTTTCAGATTTTTTTTGTTGGTCACGAAATTTCAGCTTTTTTAGAAGAAAAAAAAAATTAAAAGTGAGGAGACGAATCCACGCAAAGGAGAAGCTCCAAGAATCTGTCAGAAATTTTGAGAATCAAAGGGACAGCAAATCGCCATGGCAGTCTCAGCATTCAATCCATTGAAACTTGCATCGTCGTCTCTAGATCCAATTCCTTCTATTTCTTCTTCTTCTTCTTCTTATTCCTTCTCTCTGATATCCGTCGGATCTCCTTTCAAGAGATGTCTAAAGCAGTCATGCTCTGTTCGAGCCACGTCTTCTTCTTCGGCTGCTTCGTCTTCTTCCTTCGGTTCAAGAATGGAAGAGAGTGTGAAGAAAACAGTTACTGAGAACACTGTCGTTGTTTACTCCAAAACTTGGTGCTCGTAGGTTCACTTCTCTCTTTGCTTTTCAATTTTTGAAATTTCTGATAATCTAAATTAGGATCTTTTTATTTCTGTTTTGCTTGATTAGAGAATGGGTTTGTTAATTATCTTTCTCACTGTCACTTTACTTTAATAGGTCTTGCTGATCTTTAGATCTTAATATTTCTTCTGTTGACCTTTCTCAATACAAATTATGACTCTTTTGCTTAATTCTCTCTTACATATGTATTTGCTGTTAATTTTGTTGGTGTTTGGTCTGTATTGAAGATACTGTTCTGAAGTGAAGACATTGTTCAAGAGACTTGGGGTTCAGCCTCTGGTTATTGAATTGGATCAACTTGGTATGTTTACATTTGCCTTACATTTCTAATTAAATTTCAGTTAGCTGATTAATTAATTTGATTATGATAATGCTAAAGTTATATAGTTCATGTCATGGCCTTAGATAGATGATGAGACAATGCTTGTTAGTTTTGTACAAGTATCCGTTAGTATTGCGTTTAACCTTTGGATTTGGTCTCATTTACATAGTACTAATCTAGTTTATATGTTGTCGTAATGTGGTATTTAGAATCGTTGAAAGAATGTATATGTCTTTGTTTACCTTTCAATTTCATATGCTTATCGTTAACTCCTGTTTTTGGATTTTGGGTTAAGAACTTACATTTTGGGGGTTCTTGTCTGCCTTATGTGTTTGTGACAAACTACTTTTGTTTCTTGTAGAATTACTAGTCTATACTTATATCTTGATATTATATGTTTCTCTCTGAAAATAGTTGAAAAGATGCAATAGTCTAAAGATTTGGTGTATGTTCTTAATTCTGTTTGACTAAACCATCTCTGGCTCATTTCTCAGGTCCACAAGGGCCACAACTGCAGAAGGTATTGGAAAGACTTACTGGGCAACACACTGTTCCTAATGTTTTTGTCAGTAAGTAGTTCAATCCATTTACAACGATCATATCTTCATTGACAGTGTTTTTCCTTATATCCTGCCTTAAAAGATGAAACCTATAGAGGCCCCAAAAAAGTGAACAACAAAGTTTTAATTTATGAGAACACATAACAGTGTCTAATCTTTTGTCCTAATTACCAGGAGGCAAGCACATTGGTGGCTGCACAGGTACCTTTCTCCTTCGCTACTCATCTCTTGATTTCTTCGTAGATATTATACTCAGTCAAGGAGATTTACTGGTGTTTTGTCCACCTCATTTGGAAGTTGTTTCACTTCAATTCTTGGTATTATCTTCTTGTTGTTGTTACTGCAGATACAGTGAAGCTTAACAGGAAAGGAGATCTGGCACTGATGTTAGCTGAAGCCAACGATAAAAACGGTCAGACCTGAGGAAATGATGAAATTGGTTTGGAGACTTTGCGTACTTGGAAAATGGACGATTTTATCTCTTTCGTTATCATCATTGAACCTCATTTGTAAACAACAATTCATTAATAAATAACATATATCATGTAATTGTTTACCACCACTTGAATTCACAGTTTCAACTTTCAAGCCTTCATAGTAACCCAAAAATTACAACTTTAAAAAAAAAAAAAAAAAAAAACTAGAACTGGTAAATAAAGAAGAAAAAGTGAGACTAGAAAATCCTCAAATGTGAGAAGCGTGGCAAGTTTTGGATCACAGGTCAATAGAATGATCCAAAATGAAAGGAGAAGTCATCTTCTGAAACAGGGGAAGTTGCAGAGAATCTAGGGAGACCAATGGCTACTCTGGTCTCGTCTCAGAGTTATTACATCTACCGTTGTCATATTAGTAAACGAGCTCTTAATCAGGCCAAAGAACCATCCTTTCCTCGTAGATTTTGCCGTCGTAATCACAGAGAAAGACTTGATTTTTCTCCTAAAAACCCTAGAATTGGGACTCTGAAGATTACTAGAAAGCAGCAACGTTTGTCTTTCAACACCGTGTGTTTTGCTGCAGACGAGCCTTCCGAAATCAGGTAAAGTTCCGCTTTTTCTAACCTTTGGGTTTCGTCTTCATATCTGAATGAACAATGGTTTAGGTTCTATTAGTGTTGTTGTTGATTCAATTTGGTGCTTTGATAATTTATGCTCAATGAGATGATGAAAGGTTAAAACTTTGAAACACAACTGCATAAACGCAAGAGTGTTAGTTATCTATCTAACAGCCGTTGCTACCATTTTCCGGGAAATGTTACAATTTGGACACTTAATGAAGCCCTTTGCTTGTATCTCTGTTTATGCTTTCAGTGCTGATGCAAGAATCCGTAGTGAGGTTCTGTCTCCGTTCAGATCAGTCCGTATGTTCTTCTACCTCGCCTTCATAGCGAGCGGTTCACTAGGAGGACTAATAGCTACTTCCAGGCTCATTGGTGCCCTAGCGAATCCAGCAAGATCAGGCGAAGTTCTTGAGATCATAAAGGGTTTAGGCATTGATTTTGGTGCAGCTTCTCTCTTTGCATTCCTCTACTTCAACGAAAACAAGACCAAGAATGCGCAAATGGTTAGGCTTTCTAGGGAAGAGAATCTTGCCAAACTCAAAATGAGGGTCGAGGAGAACAATAAGGTCATCTCGGTAGGCGATCTGAGAGGGATTGCTAGGCTTGTGATTTGCGCTGGTCCTGCGAATTTTATCGAAGAAGCGTTTAAGAGAAGTAAAGAGTTTACAATAGGACTTGTGGAGAGAGGTGTAGTTGTGGTGGCTTATGCTACGGATGGGAATTCACCGGTTTTGGAGTTCGATGAGACTGACACTGTGGATGAAGAAATGAGCCAGGGAAGGAAGAGATTGTGGCGGGTGACTTCGGTTTTTGTCCCTGAATGGGAAAAGTAAGAATCTTTCCATACAGATAGTGATATCTTAGTTGAAAGAATCTAATTTGAAGGTGTTTTTGATCACTATTTTTTTGCATGAACAGGTGGTTAAATGAGCAGAAGAAGCTTGCTGGTGTTACTTCAGACTCTCCAGTGTAAGTAGTTCTTTGCATTTGATTTGAAACCAGTTTGAACTGAGTCTCTTGCATCGGTTCTTAAGCTGAATATGAGTGTTTTTGCGTAAAGTTCGACAATTTAAACTGTGTTTTGCAACCCGTGACGCGGAATTGTTGTTGATTTAGGTATTTGTCTCTGCGTTTGGACGGGCGTGTAAGGGCAAGTGGAGTGGGTTATCCTCCATGGCAAGCCTTCGTTGCACAGCTTCCTCCGGTTAAGGGGATTTGGACCGGTCTTCTTGACGGTATGGATGGTAGAGTGTAAATACTCTAATACTTAGGGATAAAATTATATGTTTTTTTTTTAGTCTCTTATAAAATTTATATAATGTATAGTTATGAAAAGGTTTTGACTTCAAAACTATTATTATCTTCACTTTTGTAGTAATTTTTATTTGGAAATTCGATTTTGCGATCAATCCGAGGGGTGTACGTAGCTGATCAGACCAGAGTGAGTATTTAGATGTTTACCGAGTGAAATTATACAGGTTTCAAAATGTTTAAGAAGACGGTTAAGAGTAGGAGCTAACCATGAGTAAGAGAGATTAAACCCAATTTTCCAAACACGGTCTGAAAAAATAAGAAAACCGGCTCCAGATTCAGATGAGGAGAAATAATTGGTAAATTTTTCGGTACATACGGTTCTGGTCAAGTTACAGACAAATAGAACGGCATAGAATACACAGTTTTTTTAAATTCTCTCATTTAAGCTGCAACTTCTTCGATCTCATCCAATGCATAGTTGTTGGTCGATATGTTGGCGTAATTCACTTTCGCGAACCGGACCACGACTGGGTACCGAGTCTTAGGGTCCTGCATATTTTATAACCCGGGCCAAAACAATTATACAAACCCGCATGGTGAAAGATAAATACATGACCGTTGCGTCTTTTATTGGGAGACTAAATGTGTTACCTGATCAACGGCCACAACTGATCCAACGTTCTTGAACCAGTAGGATTCTCTCCTTAGAATCTTGACCTACGAACCGCAACAGTTTATATTAGATAGCGAATTAACTTGTAACTTCTAATCAAATTAATTTGCACAAAAGATCATACATTGGGCGTATTTATCTCTGATTAGTAGTAATAAAATAATTTTGAATGATGAAAATTGTTAGGTATTCCACATTGAAAATAAGACGAATCTAAATATATATATAGGGACATGAACCAACTCAATCATACTCGACTTGTTTTAAGTTGATAATAAAAATGCGGTTAGTTTGGTAAAGCTTATGGAATCGCATAATCATTTTGTTATTTAACCACTATGGATTACCATTTACCAATGAAAATCAAAGTAATTCAAATAAAATCCGTTCATACTCATACGAATCCATCAATCGATATGTAAATTTGGCCTAAGCGTATGCTAATGAATACTTGATAGTAAGATTAGCTGACCTTGGACCCTCTCTTAGGGCCAATCTGAGGTGGCTTGGGTTTGGCAGCTGCTTTAGCCGGAGCAACGGCATCTGCCGGAGGAGCTTCCGACGAAGAGGTTGCCGGAGCCGCATCATCGGCTGCTCTGACTACGAGCCTAGAACCTGCGCTTCTCATCGGCAAGAAAGATACGGAGTTCCTGGACGACGAAGCGCCGCCAGCAGCGGTGACATTGGCCGGGAGAAGAAACACCGTAGATGCTGTTGTCATCGCCATCTTTGGTCTTTTTTTTTTCTTTCTCTTTCTTTCTTATTGTTGTTATTCTGACACGAAAGTGTGGTTCTTGATTGTTTTGGTGGTAGTAATATGTTCGTAAGGCTAAGAAAAGAGGAATTGTTCAAGATGTTTTGGGTTAAACGAATCGTTTTCCTCCACTTGAGATCTGCCATGTGTACATCACATATCTGTTCTTAAAGATAATGTGATGACGTGGCATTGTGTTACCCTTTTTTTTTATTTTTTTTTCCGCGAAAGTGGCATTGTGTTACTCTTCTTTCATACTATTTAGTTTAGTTCCGTTTATGGAATGAAATATTAAAATGAATAATAGGAGGAAAAAAAACAAGTAAATGCAACATGTTAAAAATGATTTTTTCCAAATTAAAAGAGACCTTTATAATTTTAGTCCACAACAACTCTCATTGTAATTGATCTCCAAATGGATAAACTAAAACCAATATCTTAGATAGGTGTACAGAAACAAAAGGTGTTTGAAAGTTAGATGTATGAGTGTTGTTCTCATAGTGGTTGACGACAACATCGATCCGCTATTAATTCATATTCGTTTTCTAGTTATCAATGACATTGTAGCAACTAAATTGTGTTCATTTTGTACTTGTTAATGATAACAATATGTTTTAGTGACTAATCACTCATTTTTTTTGTTTTGTCTCCGATGTGTTTCTCGATTGTTTTTCTTTCTTCGGCCAATCATTTTTTTTTTTCTGCAGTTTACATAATTAACTTTGGCCAATCTATATGCACATGCGTTTCCTTCTCTTCTTGTAAATGAGACCCTTAGCTCCCCTGTTTTAGCCATCCCGAACTTAATATCTTCAAGATAGTTCCTCAGTTATAGACGCATACGCACAGATTATATTTAACACTTTCTTGTATTGTTCGTAACAATAATATACATGGCATAATCGAATTATTAAAACTAGTAATTAATGCATTTTACTGATCTCTTAACCCGGCTAATTTGATTAATTGCATATACCTACATATTGTAAGATCATTATGTACTTGTAAGTCCACTACATATCAATATACGAGACACAACTACCAAAATAAAAAATAATCTTAAAAAGGCATACAAACATCGTGTCATGAAATTAAAATATTAACACCTTGATGTTTATAATAAGTTATGAATTGTACTAGTCTTATGTCATGAGTGTTGATTGGTCTCCTGTTGTAATGACTAATGAGTGTAATGGTGTACTCACATGATGTGGAACACTTTTTGACTACGTAACAGTAGAGTTTATTGTCTTACTTGTCTCTAAAAACTAATTATGTAGTGCCAACAAATAGCCATGCTGTTTTCTTTCTTCCCTGATTCTTTCAAGATTTCGTATTTTAGATTTGTCTATTTTATTTTCAAACATATATAGTATCTGAGTCTAATGTATATAAGCCAGTGATAATCTTAGATAGTAGATCTTCTTAATTCGATTGTGAATGAATATACGTACATTCAATAAATTAAATTATTCAGTTACGGCCAGTAAATGCAACCAAAGTACATCCATTTAGTCATAGATTTCATACGTACGTTGTCGTAAATTTTATATGCAATATCAATTATTTTGTTTGAATGCAAGATGGAAAAGAATTGACAATTTATGGCATTCATGTTACGGGTGAAATTTTTTCAGTTTGTTAAAAGAAAAATTATGGCCAAGTTTCTACAAGTGACATTAAAAAATGACTAGGCGTCTAATCAGAGACTAATGATTAACATCTGTCTATAACTTCTATACTTTATCCCTTTCAATATTATTTTTGTCATTAGGCTAACCTTCGGGAAAAGAAAAAAACAGTGGAGATTACACGTTTGGACAACAGTTATTAAAAATACAAAATCCAACTGGCCTGTTCCCAACTTATTCGATTGGCTAAGCTGTTTGGTTGACCCCACATTGCCAAATCATTTAAACCTTATAATTACCCTCGTAATTTCGTCAAGACAAACATGAAACACCTAAATAACCCATTGTAACAAATGATTTAACATACATATATCTGGTCGTAGACTCGTAGTGTGATTCAAATTCGACGAACCTGATGGTAATCTGGTGGTTTAGTTCTATACCGGTACCGTGAAGCAGAACCGGAGGGAAGATGATAATGAAAGTGTGGACTTAACCACGTGGAATGCTATGGCTTGTCAGTGATTTAGTTATTCCAAGGGTCCCGTCACTATAAACTTGCTACATTCAAAGGTACACAAGGGCCTCAAAGTAGATTCATCACAAGATATTAAAATAAATCTTGATGAAAAGACATCTGCATTTCATCTTTCTTTTCATAACTATCTCAGTCGAAGACTTATTTATTTTACACAAACAAATAAAATTGCAAACATTTATTAGTGTGTAATTTCAAAAGTAATAAACTCTATGGCTATGAATGGTAACATGGACCGCACCCAAAACCGCACCGCAACAGTGCTGTAACAGTGTCAAAATCTCTGCATATACATATGTATCTATATATTTTCGTTACTATTTGAACCGCACCACACTTCTCCCGCACCGCAAAACGCAGTCACCATTCGGACCCTATATGTGTCAAATTTATTTATTGGCAGTAAATGGATTATACAAGTTTGGGGGAAAAAAACGGCTAAGCGATAATAGCTAGTGGCTGTAGGTGCAAAATCTTTATAGGAGATAATTGCGCCTCTCCTAGGTCAAGTCGTATGAGGGTGAGATGGTGTACGATATGTCCATCAACGCATATTTACTAGTATAACTTAAAAATTATAGCGTAAATCCGATTTTTTGGGGGTTGGGATTTAGTCCAACCAAAAAAAAAGGTTGGCAAAAAAAGTAGTAAAAACATGTCAAATTTCATCAATAAATAATTTGGGTATATTTGGTGGATTTGAAGTATATAAAATTTTGTGGCTGAGAAAAATTGCCATTAGGTGATTTTGTTTTTTATATACATAGTTATTCCTTTTGTTTTTTAATTTATCTAAATTATATTAAAAAAATTATTGCAAAAATATATACAAATTTTATGTGTTCTATGTATTTTTTCTTATTTGTTGATGATGAATTGTAGACTAAAAAAAAATGAATACTATTGATTTAAAGTTGTACACTATTGTTAATCACACAAAAATGATGTATTTTTTTACAAACCACAAAAGATAAGACATTTATAATCAAATTTTAATATATTTTCTTAATATATCTGAAAAAAATAAAAATTGGATTAAGTAAAAACATATAGGATATCACTTAAAGCCACAATTGTTTTTTTCTTTATAACACAATGTTTTTTGTTGTTGATATTGATAAAGCCAATAATGTTTATGCCTCCACGTTTACTTTGCTCTTTTTATATTTTTTATTATTATTAATTGATACATTAAAGATAGGGTAAAGTTACATATATTGGCTGGTCCATTTCAGATTTTCTTTTATTTGGTCCCCATTTTATTCAAGTTTATAAAATATATATGTGAACCAATCTGACGGTAGTAGTCTAGTCGTTATCTTGTTATTAGTCGAAGCCATAAATCGATTCTTGTTTTGGCGCATCGTCTCCTTTATGACTGCATAATTTACATGGCTTTACGTATGTATAACACATTATATTGATTTCGATCTCAAGTTCTTGGTTAATAAAAGCAAAAATTTTAAAACATGTACAAAAATATAGTATACGAAAACAATAAATTGCATGGGGAAACCGATATTCGTCACCAATTCGACAACACATAAATGGATCATCATTCCACTGCCCACTCGGCCATATATACATGAGAAGGACCGAAGGACAGGTTATATTTACTTGCTTCTGTGAAGCTAGTTAAGTTTTCTACTAGTCAATGGGAAACATAGTGCTTGTATTGTTGTAATAAAATGCAAATGTTTATAAATGAAAATGTAATATCTACTATAGTAGTAATTGTGAAAGTAGCAGGATTTGGTTGTTATGGCATACCAAACTTTCATCAAAGCATTCATTTTGAATATGAAGTTGGGACGAACTATCCGTGCAAACAAAAATAGAAAGAGATGAAAATATATGAATCATTTTGCTTTTAGCCATAATCAATTAATCATTGAAGTTTAATAATCACATCTCTTTTCTATTTTCTTTTCTTTACAACACTTGTGTTTTGATGTTCCCAATCGTCTTTGCCATCATTCATAAATAGAATAGTTCCAAATACTATGATATTTTTTTCTATGTAAATATGACTAGCGTACGTAACCAAAATTTATTCTTAAAAAAATACAGTTTCTGCTACTTTAGTTGCTAAAATTTATTGTATGTAAATTTCTTTTCTTGTTTTGACATCTTGTACGTGAATGTATAGACCTGTAAGAATAATTTTTCAATGGCCACTTTAACTGCTAAACAAAATACTTATGTCTTAGATTACCTAAATATTAAATATTTAGACTATAATGATTGCTTATACAGTGATCAGTTCACACATGTAGTGACAGAGTTTTTACCGAATTTATTTTGTTGACTGTAACTAAAGGAGCCTCAGAGAGTTACATCTCGTTGAATTTCTTTTTTTCCCGATGTGGTTTCTTAATAAAATTGTTACTATATATTCTTCTTATATCTCACTTGAATATTCTAACAAAAGAAAAAGACATAAGAGAAGAAGATAAAAAATAATTGGGAGCTAAAGAAAGAAAGAGAGAGAGAGAGAGAGAGTACAGAGCAACTTCCTTCCTTCCCCCATTGTCTTTCTTCCTCTCTCTCTCTTGATTTGTTTTGTCTGTAAGTGAGATTCCGTGATTTCTTAAAATTCACTCACTACGCGTCAGTCGGTGTGCGCGTGAGATACCTTCAGAGAGAGTGAGTTAGATTTGGCTACTTCATCTCCGGCGGTATCTTTCTCCGGCGGAGTTTCCGATGTATCTACTCTAGCTACCTCAGCTCCTTACAGACTTACAGTTACAGGTCTCTCTCTCTATTCCCCAAGTAAAAAAGCAAAACACTGTCAGAGTCATTTTTAGCTCTGATCTCACTTTCCGATGCTTTTCTTTTCCTATTTTCTCGTTTCGATTCTTTGTTTGCTTTTCCCTGTTCTTACTTGATATAGATTCTCATATCTTTTGCCCTCTCTCTCTGTACCCAACAGCTTCTTTTCTGCTTTTTCAGTTTTCTTCCAATTGGTGATTGAATAATAAGCTAATTTGTCTTTGATTGATTTTTGTTTTTATCAAAGTTGTAGCATTTATTACTCAATGTTACTTCTTTTCGGGGGGAGACAAATTTGACTTCTTTAGATAAGATGCTTGAGAGTTTCTATCACTCATGCTGGATTCTCGTGAACGCAGATCCGTAGTGCCTGAGGATTGTTTCTTCTATCATCATTCTCGCAATTTGAGGGGGTGAGTTGAGTCAAGGTTGATTTGTAATTTTCACAAGGAGTTTGTGTTCAGAGCATAGAAAAGTGTTTGTCTTTGATTGTGATAGGTCATATGAAAATGGTAAATTGCTTCTTCTTTCTCTTTTGTTCAGACCCTATCAAGTGTCCCTCTGATTATTCTCCTTTTTTTTGTCGTTCCAAGTTCTTGTTTTGTTATGCTTGGCTTCTTCTTCTTTGCTGCTACAAATATTCTCTTCTTCTGCTCTTTTCCCTTTTCCTGGATCTTTTAGGTTTCAATGCTGTATCTTATGTCTCTCTCTTTATGGACTCCTTGAAGATTGTTCCAAATTTCAACAATCTATTTCAATTTTGAAGCTTTCAGGGATTGAAAGTTTCTTCATTTGATATCTTTGCTTGCTAGTTTAGTGTCACCTAAACTGAAGTTCTGCTTTAGTCAATCTTTGTATTTTTCTCCTTCAACAAACATATTAGTTTTTCATGGTAATCTGCTTCCTTTGTTTTTGATGGGCTACAACTCCAGATAATAACTAATAGCTGTGAATATGCAGGGATCAAAATGAATGAACATCGAGGCAGAAAGGTTCAGAAGATTGAAAGTCCGGTTCCAGGATGCTTGGGGAAGATGGTAAACCTATTTGATCTAGGAACAGCTGTTAATGGGAACAAGATGCTTACAGATAAACCACATCGTGATGGTAATGTGACTGATTTGCTCACTAGTCTGTTTATTCTTACTATCTACCCTATATGCAAGTCTATGTCAATGTTATTATCGCAAATCTGTTTTATTATATTTCTGACAATAGCTAAGATGTTTCCTTCACCAAGTTTTATGTCCTGTTATCCTTTCTCTATCTCTACCTGAGTTCTGTATTCACCTGTGTGTTATGTGTGTTATTGACACGAGGTAGTTTATTGGCAGGATCCTCTTTCTCAAGAAGTCGATCTGACGTGACTCGAATGCCAAGTCCCTCCTATAAAGGCCATTCAGAAGCTGAATTGGTATGATTGGTTAAATTATTAAAAATATTATGCATGCCAGCAACAAACATTTGATGTTTAATATTATGGTCATGGCATCTGATGTCTCTTGCCTGCACTTTTTGCACAGATCATGACTGATTTGAGGAGAAGTGCTTCTAACAAAGTAAGTGGTACACCGATGAAGAAACTCATTGCTCGAGAAATGTCAAAAGAAGTCGAACATAAGCAGAGCCCAACTAATGTGGTCGCTAAGTTGATGGGTTTGGAAACACTTCCCCAGATGCATCTTGAGACTGCTACACAGCGAAGCAAATCCGGAAGCTATTCACATTCTTCGCCGAGTCATTCAATGACTTCTATGGATAATGAGGTGCATAAGTATCAGGAGCTCAGCAGAGAATTTAAAGATGTTTATGAAATGTGGCAGTCACCTCAGAAGGTGAGTCGCTCAAGGGATAGCTCCCCTAGAAAAGGAAGATATGATGAAAGTATGAATGAGAAACAAATGGCTCTTGTTCGTCAAAAGTTCACGGAAGCAAAACGCCTTGTGACAGATGACAGTCTTCACCAATCCAAAGAGTTCCAAGATGCACTTGAAGTTTTAAGCTCCAACAAGGATTTATTTGTTAAATTTCTCCAGGAATCAAATTCATTCTCTCAGCAGAATCTTTCTGACTTTCACCATGTTCCTCCTCATTCAGAAGCGAAGCGCATCACAGTATTGAGACCTTCAAAGGCTGTTCAAACTGAAAAATATGTGGTTCAAGGGAGGAAGAACAAGCAGGTTAAGAAATTAGCTTCATCAAGTCAAGAAACTGGATGGGGAAACCGTAATCTGGCTTACTCGTCGTCTTATGTCAACCGGGGAACTGAGGAACACCCTGTACAGCCAACCCGGATTGTTGTCTTGAAGCCTAGTCTAGGAAAGTCTCTAGATATGAAGGCTGTTTCATCATCCCCATCCTCTCCAAAGGGTTTCCACAGTGGGGGATATTTTGACGAGGCTGGAGATGTTGAGACTAAGGAAGTGGCAAAGGAAATTACTCGTCAAGTGCGCGAAAATCTGATGGGTCACCACAGGAACGAGACTCAGTCTTCGTCTGTCCTCTCCAACGGTTATATTGGTGATGACAGTTCCTTTAACAAGTCTGATAACGAAGATCTAGTGGGAAACCTTAGCGATTCTGAGATCATGTCACCTGTTTCTAGGCATTCATGGGACTGTCCAAATAGGTTTGAAAGTCCTTTCTCTCCTTCCTCTTTCAGCCGGGCTTCATTTTCTCCAGAGTCATCTGTCTGCAGAGAGGCGAAAAAGCGACTTTCCGAAAGATGGGCGTTGATGTCAGTACCGGGAAGAACTCAACCGCATAAACATGTTCCAAGAACCTCAAGCACCTTAGGGGAAATGCTTGCACTTTCAGAGACCAAAGTGACAACTGGATCCGAGGAAGAGAGCAATGAAATAGCACCAGAAACAAGGGTGTCAACATCATGCATAACCAGTGATCTGAGTCAAGTGAAAATGGCAAGCGATTCTCTGAATATCCTTGCAAGGTCAAAATCAGTCTCTGACGTTAGACTCAATGGAGAAATCTCTGTTCTGGGGACTTCCAAAGCACAGGCTCCACGAGAGCTGACTGAGATGGGAAGCCTGAAATCGTCATGGAAAGTCTCGAACTTCTTCTCCTTCAAGAATAAGAAAGCTAGCAAGGAGAAAAGAGATGCATCTCATTGCAGCAGTAAGTCTCAGTTAGCAACGCCTTCTTCTGTGACTCTTCCCGGGAAAACCAGTGAAGATTTTTTGTTTCCTAGAGATTGTCTCCCTCCTGATGCATCACAACAGCAAAGTATAATCCCAGGCGAGGTATCCCACCAATTCTCTAAACCTTTTTCAATCTACTCGAGGAATATGTCTCTAAACATTCATGCTTAATCAGGAACTTTTTTGATTCGTTTGCAGGAGGAAGTGACTACACCGAAGCCCCTGGCGGCTGGTACAAGTGATAACCACGACCAGCCGAGTCCAATATCGGTTTTGTTTCCACCATTTGAGGAGGAAGGTGTCAGCATTCCAGAATGTTCTGGGTCAACCAAGCTATGGACAACTCAAGGTTTAGTTCAACAGTTGCTTAGCTTTTTCAGAGAGTTTTGTTTCTTGACATTACTCTTAGGCTAATCCAAACGATCCATTCTTAACAGGAGAGGAAATGTCTCTTAAATCTAATCTAATCGACAAATCACCATCGATAGGGTCAATCGCTCGGATCCTCTCATGGAATGATGACTCTTGTACAGACAATATATCTAAACCGGCAATGGTGGGAGTCCATGAGGATGAAGACTGGTATTTCTTCATAGAAACGCTCTTGACGGCTGCTGGTTTTAACAAAGGTTGCACCGTCTCTCATAACCCGCTCACGTCGCGGTGGCACATACCACACAGTCCCTTAGACCCTTTACTCAGAGACAAATACACCAACCTAGATAACAGCAACATCCAGGAGTTCATCCACGAAGGCAAACGCAGACAACAAAGATCAACGCGTAAGCTCATTTTCGACCGCATTAACTCCATCGTTTCTGATACAACGACTACACCCATGGGAAATGGTTCTCCACCGTTCGACCTTGTGGAACATGTGTGGGAACAGTTAAAGGACTGGGTTTCAGATGAGCCTAGCAAGCATGACTCAGGAGAGGACATGGACGCAAACAGTTTGGCTGCAGAGAGTCTAGTGAAGGAAGAGATTGTTGGGAGGACATGGTCTCATTGCTTACAAGTTGAAATAGATGACTTTGGGATTGAAATTGAAAGGAGATTGTTGCAAGAGCTCGTAGAGGAAGCTGTTATCGATCTTACACGATGAGATGAGACATAAGCAATATATACTACGTTCAATAAAACTGTAAGATAGTGTTTAGCTTTTCTTCTTTCTTTTTTTTTTGTCTATGGGAAGATTTGTGTCTCGATTTTTTTGTAACGATTGAGAGAGAAAACAAAAATGCTATGTAGCCATTGTTGAAGCAGATCAATAAGCAGTTGTTCCCATTTTAAACACAAATCTCGTTACCCTTTTGTACAGACACGAAATGAAAGCTATGTTGCGATACAGAGTTTCAAAAATAGTAACATCAAATGATGACATAGTTTTGTAACATCTATGCACACTCGAAAGTTGAGAGAGAGGGGAACAAAACCAAAGTAATAAACTTGATCCATACACAAGAACTCAGTCTTTTGAGTTAAGCTGATGGAGTCTGGCTCTGACCGTTGATCAATCCGTACTGAAGAAGAAAAAGAAAGCATGCAAAGAAAATGAATCACAAGCTTAAATCTTTGCTACAATGTTCAAACGACCAAGAAACTTAGTTATTTACCTTCTCCCTGATTTTGGACCTCCAATTGTCAATATTGCTTGATCCAGAAGATGTCTGGTTTCCCTGTGGACCAAGAAGATTCTCTCGTGCTCTACTCATCGGATTCTCAAAATCATCCTCATCGTCAAGCTCTGATTGCCGGGGTGAAACCATAGCTCTCAAAACCAAAGCCAGTAGCAATGACAGTAACTGAAACACTAACTCAAGTATGAATACAAACATAACTTGTCTCAAAGAATTCATGAAATAACTCAAATTTTAAAGAAGGCAAGAACTGAGCAAGTTACCTGTATTGCTACCACAACAATCCCGACCCATTTGCAAATATCAATGTTTTCTTCAATGAAAGCTCGAAGGCTATTGAGTTCTCCAGTTGGATCATAAGGAAGATCCTAAAGAGACACGAGTCTAGACCGTTAACAGAACACACAAGATCTAAATAGCACAAGATACAAACTTCAAACGTAAGAAAAACACCTCACCTTTTCCCAGTGACGGTCAATAGCTATGAATCCCACGAGAGCTGCTTCAATTACGATTAGAAGTGTTTTGAGAATAGAATACTAAGACCTATCAAGGATTAAACATCCCAATAGAATAATATTAACAGAAGCATACAAGTGAAGCCATGTAAGTCTATATAATAAAAGGATACGAAACACAAGCAACAGCCATTGATAGCTTCAGCTGCAATGAAACCGATGATAGTGACAATGCAGACCAAAATCCCAATAGCCATGAAAGAGTAGATGAACCTGCATTGAATTTAAAACCCAACCAAATCAATTCATTGGATCATCAAACTATGTCGTAGCTCAATCCCAATAAAAAACCAAAAGACATGGTCAAGCATTTAAAGCTTTGTCCTTTTTTTCATTCCCTTCATACTCAAATCAAGAAATGATCTATGAAACTTGTGGGTCCAAACAGAGGGGAGTATAAGACTAGTCAATCAGGGCGAGATTGAATTTGAAAGCCCTAAAAATGGAAACTTTTGAATACCATGGAGCAGGAAGATCTAAGGAACGAAGGTTGAAACCCGAATCGAGATTAATCGGATTCTTCAAGGAATCAGAAACACTGTTGATCTCTATTCTTGAAGTAGAGAACGAATAAGAAGAATCCGGCGATGAAGCTGCCGGCGGCTGCGACGGAGGAGGCTCAACGGGAACATGGCTGTTATATTGATCGAGCATCCAAATCGAGTAGATTATGATTGATACACCGATAAAAGCTTGGAGAAAATTGAGGATCTTAAGAACGGAAGCGAACGAGACATGACAGCAATTGTGTCGCATTTTTCCTAACACGATTCTCGATTTCGTAGAAGATGAAAATAAACAAAAGAAAGTTCTGATCAGCGATCTCCGAAGAGACTATTTGATGGTTCGATGAAATATTTTCAGACAAAAAAGGAAAAAGCTGTTTTGACAGATAAGAGAGAATCCGAAGCTTTTACTAATTGTTCGTACATTGTTTGTTAGTTCAGAACTTAAAAAAATCTATTGCCTTTGTATTAATGATCTCTTTATTACTACCCAAATTACTTTCATTTTATTAAACACAAATTATTTGTAAATAATTACTTGTCATTTTTACGAGGTTAATATAGTCATTGTATACATTTTCTTAATTTGTCTAAATACAGTTAAAACGATAACTTTAAAAAAACAGAAGAAGTATTATTTAATAAAATACAGTTTTAATAGTTAAAATTATTGATTTACCAATATGTAAGATTTGTATTGAATTTGGTGGATCTCAGACTTCTTGCGGTTATGGAATTGCATGTATTTTTTCATAAGGAAGATGAAAATATCGTCCAAAAACTTGATGACGCTCAAAAAGGTCATCAGTTCGTTTCTTTGAAAGAGGGAATTGCAATTGATGTAGTTGATGAGGCCAAGCAAACTATAAATGGGCTACAATATCTCAGCGTATTACTAATTGGGCTACGTTAACTAAAGCTCATTGTGACGAGACTTCCTGCTTCGTAAGTTCAAGTTCAACACAGATTAAAACTGTTTAGAGAGTGATGCAAAAGGTACATACAGCTCATGATGAATGATGATGATTATGGGAGTTAAAGTGTGCATGTGAATGTTAGATGACTGAAAAGGATAGACAACCACTTATATTAACCAACCTACAACCTTTCTTTTAGGCTTTCCACTTTCTCTCTCTCTATTTTTATTTATTGATTTGAGACACAAATGTTTTAATGCTTGCAAACTGGCACTTTAATTGGACGGGCGTAGCATTCTTCCATACTCTATTTAGTCCATAATTAAAAGTAACAAAGTTGTAAAATGTTACAAAATTCTAAAAGTCAACAAATTTTTGTAAGACATAAAAAATATTAAATACTTTTTAAATATGCGTGAAACTTGCCAGAACAAAATTTATTTTAAAATTAAAATCAAAATGGACCATTAGTCTTTCATTTATAAACGTAATTGAGACATAGGAAATTTATAAGATTTTCAATTAATTTTTTTAATTAAAGAATAACATGTAATCAATTCAAAAATCCATGATGGATGATATTAAATCCAAAATCTTTTTCTTTATTAATTTTAATTTAATGAGTACGCACACCTAACCTAAAAATTCTCTCTTATATATGTGTGTATGTATGTATGTATGTTGCATTACAACCATAAGAAAAATCAACGTAACGGAATACAAAAAAAAAAAGGGAAAAGGAAAATGGAAAGGCCATCGTGTTCGTCTACTTTGAAAAATGTATGTGAAGACAACAAAACATCTCTGTGGAAGATAAGAAAGATCTTAACAGAGAAAAGTGAAGGTTGGTTGGACTTTGATAATAACAACGATATTGAGAATCATATTTTGAGCAATTTGGGCGAGTCCATATTGGGCGAGTCGATGTTGAGCGAGTCGATAACTAGTAGAAAGAAAAACATAATTAGTAGAGTGAAAAAAGACCCTATAGAGATCAAGATCGACGATTACGATACGGGGAGCCAGCACAAGGTATTCTTCGGGTATAATCATGAATCTGATTTATATTACATTGGAGCATTAAGGAGACTTAAGGAGCTTGCTGTTGGAGACGAAATTGGATTATTTTACGATATTTTTGCAAAGAACTTTTGTTTCTCTGTGTTGAAACAAGCAAAACCTTGACGATCACAACTTATTTAATTAGGCTTCATTATATAAGATAGTAAGATACTGTTTTATAGGAAGTTAGGAACTACAAATATGTATGGATGATAATAATAGATATATATCATATATAGATATTTATATAAAATATTTAAATGTAGTTAGATACTTTTGATGCCTGCTGATAATTTATTATTTGGACCAAACTATGTTTTTTGTTTGATCTGACTTCGGTTTATTGTGACTTTTCTTCATATAAACTTGTTGCCTTAACCGTACCAATTATGTTTTGTTATGGGTTTAGTGTATTTAAATAACCAGGACTAATATAACACAACCTTATATAGAAAAGAATAATTCTTACAGTTAGGTGCCAATTATGTTTGTTATAATTCTTCACAACTCTTTTTCTTATTAAAAGCAATAAATTCGTTAGCAAATGACAAATTATCTTCGGTTTACGTTGGTTTATTGCAAACATATTGAACGTAAATTGCATTTCACATTTTTTTTCTCTTAACTAAATACAGCTTTGTTTTCTCCGAATTTGATCGACCGACGACATAAGTAACATTTATTACATACACCAATAATGTAAAACATTTAAAGAAATCTTCCATTGTGTATATAACAACAAACAAGAGACTTGCCATAGGAGCGGGAGATCAATCTTCTTTTTTATTTTTTCCCATATTACAAAACAACGCCAAAAGCTTTCGCTTTAGATCATGTCCACCTTTCTCCTAACATCGATATTTATGTCCCTCGCGTTATGCGTAACGCTAGTTCTTATGCCACAACAAACAAACGCGGCTCGAGCGTTCTTCGTGTTTGGAGACTCACTCGTGGACAGTGGTAATAACAATTACTTAGTCACCACCGCTCGTGCCGATTCTCCACCGTACGGAATCGATTACCCGACCGGTCGAGCTACCGGTCGTTTCTCCAATGGCTTGAACCTCCCTGACATTATCAGTACGACCCCGTGTTCAATTCTTTATTTTATATATATAAATATGTTTTGTGGGATATTTGAAGTGATTTTGCTTGGGGGTTTAGGTGAACAAATTGGATCTGAGCCTACATTACCAATTCTTAGCCCTGAGCTCACCGGAGAGAAGCTTTTGATCGGAGCTAACTTTGCCTCTGCCGGCATTGGAATTCTCAACGACACCGGCGTTCAATTTGTAAGTCATATACCGCGTTTAACTTAAAGTACAATGATTAAACTCCAAACTTTTGCCAAAAATTAATATAAAACTCCAAACTAATTAAAATTTCCTTTTAAAATTAGTTTGGACCAAATCTGATCTTTACTTTTTGGTGTGGATAATTAATGCAGTTGAACATACTAAGGATCGGTAGGCAATTCGAGCTATTCCAAGAGTATCAAGAGAGAGTGAGCGAGATTATAGGTTCAGACAAAACACAACAGCTTGTAAACGGGGCTCTTGTCCTCATGACTCTGGGCGGCAACGATTTCGTCAACAATTACTTCTTCCCCATCTCTTCTAGAAGACGCCAATCATCTCTCGGCGAATTCAGCCAGCTTCTCATCTCCGAATACAAGAAAATCCTCACGGTATTCTTCTTGGGGTACACGTTAGGTTTAGGGTTTTATTGGTATCTGAGTTCTCATGCTTTTGACTCATATTTGGTGATACAGAGGCTGTATGAGTTGGGAGCGAGGAGGGTGATGGTGACGGGAACAGGACCATTGGGTTGCGTACCAGCCGAGCTTGCCTCATCCGGAAGTGTGAATGGAGAATGTGCACCCGAGGCGCAACAGGCTGCTGCAATCTTCAATCCGCTTTTGGTTCAAATGCTTCAAGGACTTAACCGTGAGATTGGTTCTGATGTTTTCATTGGGGCTAATGCCTTCAATATGAATGCAGATTTCATCAACAATCCCCAAAAATTTGGTGAGTACTCCAATTGGTATATATGTGTCATGAATAATTTTTAGACCTAATTTGATAAATTTTCATAGGTTTCGTGACATCAAAGGTAGCGTGTTGCGGGCAAGGAGCATACAACGGGCAAGGCGTTTGCACCCCGTTATCGAGCCTATGTCCTGACCGCAACGCGTATGCTTTCTGGGACCCTTTCCACCCGACCGAGAAAGCCACCCGACTCATCGTCCAACAGATCATGACTGGTTCGGTTGAGTACATGAGCCCTATGAACCTTAGCACTATCATGGCTTTAGACTCCAGAATATAACTAAGGAACCTTAGCAGTATCGGCTTTAGATACTAATGTTTATTATTTCCAAGTTATCCTATGTAATAAAAAAATTCGTGAGTCTGCCAAACAATGGTAATGACTGTGTTTTGTAATTGAATCTCTTATTTTTCCTCAAAATCTTCTTAGTTTCTCTCCAATAAGAGTCTCTAATTCAGCTCTGTTTTTCTGTTCTATTCATTACGAACTACGTAGGCTTTAATTTATAAATCTTTCTCAATTCTCAGATCCACCATATGATATAGCCATTTCTTTATTTTTCCTTCTAATCAGTGTAGTTTTCAAATGTGTGTGTTTAAGATGTTAATGCTAATCTCACAGTAACGACAACACCAAAAAAAAGCAAACATCTCAACAAGAAATAACAAACATATTAGCAAAAACCAAACCTTTAAAAACGTTAATACACAAAACACAAACACTAAAGCCAAATAACATCTCCTTGCTTGACTCTTATTATACATTGTATATTGGGGAATGGTTTTATTTTGACAGGTTTGATGTGACAGCTGTTTGGACGAAGATGAAGAATCAAAGTTCTCTGGCACATGATTAAGCATTTGAATGACTAGCGTCATCCTTATTATAACATGTAATATTATATTAAAAAATTGTTGTAAAAAAAAAGAAATATGTGTGGCTCAAAATCTGCATCGTCACACAAATATGAAAAAGAAATAGAAACGAGGATTGAGCCAAAAAAAAGAAAGGAAGACACTGCAGAGTGCCAGAGCCAATATGTAAAATGTTTATTGATATTGCCGTGCGTAAGAAGAATATGTTTTTTTTTTTCTAAAGTCGATACAAACATCTCATTATATTTATTCTCTTTGAATGTTTTTGTTAAAAATAAAAAATTTCTAGTTGTTTTCATATGCAAGTCCATACGGAGGCAGAGACCAAAATGAAGAAATAATGACAAAAGAGCCGACGCGAGGAGTGATGACGTGATTGTGAATACTGAAAACGTCATAGCATGCACAGGGACACACTTCCGGGATGCGGGATGAGAGAGCGAGCTTATCCTCAGCTCCTAAAATAGACATTAATTCTAAAGCACAAAATTAGGGAAGAATTAATCAGAGTTTAATCAGTAGAAGGGGAAAGAAAGAAATAGCGACTCAACGAATCTGTCCCAAAAAACCATTTTTAAATTTTATCTGTTCACTAAGTGGTTTCTTGGAGCTTTCTGGGTAAACGAGACAAAATTCTTCTCTTCATAAAAATAAAATTTGGTTTTTCCTGATAAAAGGTACAAGTCACAAAATGTGTTTCAGAAATATGTTTCTTTTTGTCTCAAAATATAAATAAGCTTTGTTCCCAACGTCGAAAAACCAACGATGATTATATCATCTCACATTTCTTCTTCTTCTTCTTCTTCTTCTTCTTCTACTTCTACTTCTTCCTCCTCCTTGATCTCATTTCACCCGAAAATCAATCCATCATGTAAGTTACTTTTGACTTTTGAAAGTTGTTTATGCAAATATCAGCCTGACTTTATATAGGGTTTGGGTTTTGTTTGAGATTAGGGGTGAAGATGATATCGTGGAGCTCTTATGGAAAAGCGGCCAAGTAGTTCAAAGCAGCCAGACACAGAGACCCGCCTCTGATATACCCTATCCTCCTCCTCCCATTCTCCGCGGCGGGGAAGAAAATGCTCCTCTTCCGCTTCCTCAGCCTCTGCCTCCGCCTCCGTCTCCCATGTATCATCAGAATCTCTTCATTCAAGAAGACGAAATGGCGTCTTGGCTTCACCAGTCTTACCGCCAAGATTGTTGGCTTTACTCCGGCGTCGGCTCCACTCCGGCTACTCCCCAGCAAAGTTCCGTCTCCCTGGCACAACCACCCAGTGCTCTGTACTTTCTGCCGCCGGAGAGACCCACGGATCAGAGAAGGGCAGAGATTTTTATGAACTTCTCGAGGCTAAGAGGGAATATATTTACCAGCGGCAGAGTTGAAGAAGCTGGACCGTCGACCATTCCAGTGGTGCAGGTTGGTTCGAGCGCGAGCACGTCGTCTTCAGCCACTGATTCATGTGTAATACCAGCGACGGAGGGCACCGAGGGTCGAGTGTCGCACACTTTTGCAGCTCCCGGTCTTCTTCGGAAGGGAAAGGCCGTGGCGCTTGAGACGGCCGGAACACCATCTCCGGTGGTCTGCAAGGTGGAAACAGAGCCGCCGATTCAGGTTCAACCAGCGATGGAGACGGATATTGCCGATGACAGGAAACAAAAGGAGAGAGAAGAAACCATTCCCGAATTCCAGGTGAGTCAGAGGTCCATAGATTAACATGCGCACCCATGTTGGTCACTTGACCCGTCAAGGCTTAACCTCTTACTTTTTTTTCGTGGCGTACAGAAAACTGAAGAAGCTCGTGGTTCAACACCTAGGAAGAGGTCACGAACTGCTGAAATGCATAATCTCGCCGAACGGGTCTCGACAATGGACTCTCTCTGTTTCATCTCCATTAAAGCCAATAATCTTGTTTTGTCAAAATTGTTTTTTTTCTTAACAGAGACGGAGAGAAAAGATCAACGAGAAGATGAAGGCTCTGCAAGAACTCATTCCTCACTGCAGCAAGGTCAGTCTCGCACAGTTTCACGTAACTTACTGTTGTTATTAAGCTATTAATGTGGATTCTGATTGAAATTTGTTCTGTTTCTACTCTGATCAGTCTGATAAAGCTTCAGTGTTGGAAGATGCTATCCAGCACGTGAAATCGCTAGAGATGCAATTACAGGTCTGTCCTCAAAAATAGAATGTGTGTTAGCGCAACCGACAACCAGAAAGAGTTGTGGAATTGTTGAACATGGAAACAGTACTTTAGATGAAATTAATTTTGTAGTGGTCATTAGAATTTTTTGTTTTCTTTTTGGTATATCAACCAGCGTCTCCGCAGATTAAACAACCACTTTTAGATTTGATGTGTCTGCAGATTCATCTTCTTCCAAGGATTATAAAGTTTCATGGAAGAATTATGCGAATCTTTTAAGTCTCCCGTACCTCATTTAGATGGATGACCTAATAGCCCATTCCTCTTATAATACCCTGTTCTTGAGGTCTTACTTGCTTCCCAAGTTCATAAGATTATGTTGAAGGATCTTCAGGTCTTGACTAAGATTTAAATATCTTGATCCATGTTGTTATGCCAGATGATTTCGACGGGACATGGTACGATGCCACCGACGATGTATGCGGGGAATATGCAACCGTTCATGCCCCACATGACCATGGGTATGAACCGGCCTCCTCCATTCATACCTTTCCCCGGCACACCTTTTCCTAGTCCGGGTCATATGGCGGGTCTAGATCCATCATATCCAGCACCGCGTTACCCTTTGCCCAACGTTCAGACCTTTGACCCATCCGGAGTCCATTTACAAAGTCTGCAGCCTAATCCGGCGTCAAACCAGCCTCAGTTTCCAGGTTACATGAATCCCTATAGCCAGTTTGTTGGTCTCCACCAGACACAACAACCTCCTCCTCCTTTGCAGGTAATTCTATCCCAGCATCCATTGTGCTTATTCCTCTGTTCGTACAAAAGACAATGCTCACCAGTTCCTTTTTTAAATGTTCATGTAGAGTCAAACAACATCACAGGTGACTTTCGGCCAGGCAAGTAGTAGCAAGGAACCTGAGGATCAGGACAACCAACCAACAGGTTAGTAAGAATCAGGGAATGCCCAGAGGCTTTCCTTGTCGAGATGCCCAGATTAGTAACAGTCAAGATTCTTACAGATGCATCTCCCATTGTGTCATCGCAGGTTGATGTGTGGAGTTAAAAAGGGATCAGTGCTCCAAAAAATCACAATTTTGAAGAGAGCCAAGATAGCTTAACTTGTAAAATTTCTCTGTTTAACTTAGTTGTGTTAAAAATAATTTTTAAAAAAGGAAATCTATTTTCTAACATCTGCGTTAATTTGTTTTTAGTATAATCGAAAACATATTTTGGAAAATAAAATCATATGGATAATTATAATTTTCTGTGAAAAATAGTAAAGATCCAAAAAAAAAAAAAAAAAAAAGAAANAAGCAATCAGAAAGAAAAGAAGCGACAATGCGAATATGACAAAAAGTTTATTGAAATTGTCAAGAGAAATGGCGTAAGAAAGAAGAAGCCTGTTTGTATCCTAAAAAGATCTCATTATTATTATATTGGGTTTTCGGAATGTTTGCCTTTATGCATGTCCAGGTGTAGCCATGACCAGGACATCATTGGGAATGTCATAGCACGCACAAAGACGCTCACTTCCAGGGGGGAGAGAGAAAGGGAGCTTATCTAGCACACAGAATTCGGAGACAATCAGACAACAAAAGAAAAGGAAATTTTTTTTCCAAGAATGCGACCCATTCTAAAAACTTTAGGTTTCGGCGTTTCGCAAATCAACGATTCTTCAGGTTTCTTCTCATCTATCGGTCGTTTCTTGGAGCTCTCTGGTTAAACGACAGAAACATGGACGACACAATGTTTATTTTCTCTTTCTATCTTCCTAACTGTTCATAATTAACTTTTTCTCCTGATGAAAGGCACAAAACTCCAATATGTGTGTTCTTTGGGCTCCTCTCGTATATATTTGTTTATTTTCCCCTCAAGATATAAATCATTTTTGTTCCCGACTTCAACTTGGAAACCGATGATGATTATATATATCATCCCAGATTCTTCTTTTTCTTCTTCTAATTCTTACTCCTCCTCCTTAGTCTCATCTCCCCAGAAACTACATACATCATGTATGTTCCCTTCCCATTTATTTCTTCTCTTGCTTGTGCAACTTCTTTCTCTAGTGCTTATTCTTTTCTGTTTGAAATTAGGGGTGAAGATGATATCGTCGAGCTCTTATGGAAGAGTTGCCAAGTTGTTCGGACACAGATAGCCAACTCCGATAATCCCTCTCCTCCTCCTGTCCTCCTCCGCGGCAGCGGAAGCGAAGAAGAAAATGCACTGCTTTCGCTTCCGCAGCCTCCGCCTCCTTGTCCCATGCATCATCAGAATCTTTTCTTACAGGAAGAAGAAATGGCGTCTTGGCTTCTTCCCCATCCTCTCCGCCAAGATTATATCGGCTCCGAACTTCTCTACTCTGGCGCCGCCTCCACTCCGGCTACTCAACCGCAGAGTTCCGTCTCTTTGGCACCACCACCGAGTTCTCCGTACGGTCAGAGTATCGCGGCGACAAGAGAGGACAATATTATGAACTTCTTGAGGCAAAGATGGATGTTGAGGAAAAACAACCGCCTTATTGTTTCTCATCTCGTC
>OVAQ01000753.1:0-12822 GCA_900406345.1 Erysimum cheiri
GTGGCAGATGATAAGTCCACTGAAGACAGGCATCATCACACTAGGGATCAAGTCTCCGATCCTATAATTTGTAGGAATTAGGCTAATGGGCCGGCCAATTGTGGTCTAAATGTTGACAAAAAAAAACAATTATATTTTTTAGTTTTATAATATAAAATATAAGAAAAAACTTTTCATATTCTTTTTGTAAAACTTGTTTACATATGTATAAATCTTTACATTAAATGATGAAATGATATAAATAATTTTTTAAAATTTAATAATAAAATGGTGATTAGAATGATGAGATGGATTAAAGAGAAAAGAGAAAAGTTAACTTTATATATATATAGATATAAAATATATTAAAAATAAATAAATAAGAAAAAGAAAATATAAGAAGACAAAAGTTTCGACCGCGTCAATATTCTTCTCGACGACACGCTTTAAACTTTGAAGGTCTTCTTAGGTCTCATTTTTTTTGTTTTTTCTCATTTTTCTCATATAGATATAGTTTTATTTTTTGTATGATATAAAATTTATTCTAAGTTAAATCATTTTCGCGAAATCAATGGGTTTAAATTTCTCGATGAAAAAAATCAATCAGAGTTAAGAATAAAACAAAAAGAAAACAACTTTATACCAAAAAATGGAAAATCCCGGGCCATGACACATCACTATAATTGACCAAAACCCGATGAAAGGGGTTTTGCTAATTTCAAACCACGCGAACCTAATCTTGTTGAAATTAATGCCTCCAATCTTCAAAGTAATATTTTTCATTTTTCAAATAACACGAGCAGTTTTAAACTTTTAAAGATAAATGAAGTTTTTCTAGAAGAACACACTACACACTATAAATAAACATCTTTGCTGGCAAAAATCCATCATTCAATTTTGGTCGGTCAAATAAACTCTGATAGATCGGCACAAAAATGTTTTTAAGCATTATCATATCTTTAAATTCATTCACATTTGATATTTGCTTTCACATGGCGCCTATGGCAATGGATCGTCTCTGTTTCGTACTGCCGACAGAATCCGGCGAGTTAAAGCCGTCGGTAAAGTCACCGGCGATGGTTGAAGAGGAGGAGACCAAGGAAGAAGAAGAGGAGAAGAAGAGTCGTGATTGTGGACGTCAAGTTGTGAATTTGATAGGAGATTTATTCCGGCGATTACACGGCTCCAAATTGGTGAAAAGCTTGAATCTTTGTAGTATCAACGAGAGTAAAGATTCAGTTTTAATGGAGACCAATAAATTATTCACTGACATGGAAGGTGTTCAACTTTCCGGCAAAATCGGCTGCGAGAATCCTAGAATCTTCGGATACTCCGAGCTCTACATCGGAACTAATGGTTTCAGTGACGAACTGATCCTCGGAAGCGGCGGTTTCGGCCGTGTTTACAAGGCGGTGTTACCAAGCGACGGAACCACGGTGGCGGTTAAATGCCTAGCGGAGAAGAAAGGAGAGCAGTTCGAGAAAACTTTCGCGGCGGAGCTTGTGGCGGTGGCTCAGCTCCGGCATCGGAATCTTGTGAAATTGAGAGGTTGGTGTCTAAATGAAGACGAATTGCTTCTTGTTTACGATTACATGCCCAATCGGAGCTTAGATCGTGTGCTTTTCCGGCGACTGGAAGTTAACTCCGATTTTAAACCGTTGGATTGGGATCGGAGGGGTAAAATCATCAGAGGACTCGCCGCCGCGTTGTTCTACCTTCACGAGCAGTTAGAGACTCAGATTATTCACAGAGATGTGAAGACGAGCAACGTTATGTTGGATTCTGAGTTCAACGCTAAGCTTGGAGATTTCGGTTTAGCTCGGTGGTTAGAACACAAGATTGATGAAACAGAGCCTGATTCCAGTTACGACTCTGTTTCTTCCTTCCGTAACCACCAGTTTCGTGTCGCGGATTCGACTCGAATCGGTGGTACAATCGGTTATTTACCACCGGAGAGTTTCCGAAAAAAAACCGTTGCCACCGCTAAAACAGACGTTTTCAGCTTCGGTGTTGTGGTTTTAGAGATTGTTTCCGGTAGACGCGCCGTTGATCTTTCCTTCTCAGAAGATAAGATCATTTTGCTCGATTGGGTTCGGAGATTATCCGATAACCGGAAATTACTTGTCGCCGGAGATTCTCGGCTACCAAAAGGATCTTATGATCTCTCAGATATGCATAGAATGATTCATCTTGCTCTGCTCTGTTCGTTAAACAACCCAACGCATCGTCCCAACATGAAATGGGTGATCGGAGCACTTTCCGGCGAGTTTTCCGGTAACTTACCAGCATTACCATCGTTTAAGAGCCATCCTCTTTATATTCCTTTATCTTCTCTAAAATCAACCTCAACTTCGGCGACTACGGCGACCACCAGAACAACGACGACCACCACCTCCACAACTAGCTTCAACGCGTCTTCGGAGTCAACACCGTCGTCAAATTACGTTACTGCCCTCGAGGATTCCATTTACCAGACCGCGGAGACGGGAGAAAATCGGTATTTTAATTACAACAGCCGGAGAGTGACGTCATCTAAGTCTTTCGTATTGGACACGCCAAGGGAGATTTCATACAACGACATAATTTTAGCCACTGATAATTTCTCTGACGCGCGTCGTGTTGCTGAAGTTGATTTCGGTACGGCTTATTACGGTATACTAAACCAGGATCAGCATATTGTGGTGAAACGTCTCGGTATGACTAAATGTCCGGCGCTTGTTACTCGATTCTCCACCGAACTACTTAACCTAGGCCGGCTTCGACACCGTAACCTTGTTATGCTCCGTGGGTGGTGCACCGAACACGGAGAAATGCTTGTAGTATACGATTATTCTGCGAACCGTAAGCTAAGCCATCTTCTTTTCCATAACCACATACCAGGGAACTCTGTTTTGCGATGGAAAATTCGGTACAACGTGATTAAATCGCTTGCTTGCGCTGTACGGTACCTACATGAAGAATGGGACGAGCAAGTCGTTCACCGAAACATAACTTCTTCAACAATCTTTCTCGATAGAGATATGAATCCGCGGCTCTGTGGATTTGCGTTGGCCGAGTTTTTATCAAGAAACGACAAGGCTCATCAAGCTGCAAAAAAGAAAGGATCTGCGCAAGGGATTTTTGGTTATATGGCACCAGAATACATGGAATCTGGCGAGGCAACAACCGCAGCAGATGTATACAGTTTCGGCGTGGTGGTGCTAGAGATGGTTACGGGTCAGCCGGCAGTAGATTACAAAAGGAAAAAAGAAGATGCTCTTCTTGTGTTGAGAATCCGCGAAGTGGTCAGTAACCGGAGAAATCTATTGGAAGAGATTGCAGATATTCATTTAGATGATGTGTATGAGAGGCAAGAAGTGGCGAGGGTATTGCGGTTAGGGTTGGTTTGCACGAGAACCGATCCAAAACTAAGACCTAGCATTAGCCAAGTGGTAAGTATATTGGATGGAAGTGAGAAGTTCTTCAAAGAGGAAGGAGGAAAGGAAGGTGATGTGAGCCGCAAGCAAATGTATGAGTCGTCTATGTTGATGGTTAGACAAATGCAAGCACTTGGGATTCATTGAGTAATGTATCTATAGGAGAACTGGAGAAGTGTTAGGAATGTTTATGTAATCAGATTTGCAATACATTTATCGTTCATGCCTCTTTTTTTAAATCTTTGTTTAGTATGTAAAGAAGATTATTACTTTTAGACGACAATCATCTGAATCAGAATATATGCGTAAAGACATATATATTTGGATTTAAAATCATTACATCAACTTCGACTGTTTTCGTACATTCGCAAACAACTAACTGTACAAGCAGAAACCTTAAAGATGGTTTCCAGTTTATTGGTTCCAAGTAGAGTTTGGATACAACGATGAATAAAAGTAAACACAACTGTTCAGACTTAGAAAGATAAAGATCAAAGAAAGCTTGTGATGTGACATGCTCTTCTTATCAAGTTAATCAACTGTGGTCTCTTGCTTCTTCGAGAAGCAGTTGTTCATCAATCATCGTTCTGAGCCGCTTCCAGGTGTCTAAAACCCGAGCTCACTCCTGGTTTGAGACGGGGAACATCGTGCCATCACTGCTAACGTCTTTAAACTTCCGCTACATGGGTCACTGCGAAAAGCCGAATTTGACACTTCGATGAAGCAGCTGTTGCGTCCTTTACAAGCCTGCATAATTAAGAGAACAATGACTTTTTCGGATAGTCCACAAAATCATATTATGCAATTGCTATGAACCAATTTTAGAGCTATATATCAACAATTTGTAACCACAATCTTTCTACCCGATTAAGAAATTAGGATCTTCGTAAGTTCTACTTTGGATTATTATATTGGGGTTAGGTTGCTTGTCACCGGTTTTTAGATTCCTTTGTATGTTTGAAACGGTTGCTAATTAATGTTGCAGGCAGAAGTATGCTTAAAGACCTACTTTTAATTAATATAACTTTACCTCTGAGACGATTGATAACGTGTTGGATGCATGACACTTCCCGATAGAAAACTTGTCGCAGCTACCTCTTGGAGTACCATAGCTAGCAAATTCTATGGAGGATATTACATGCCCATTTTCACAATGCAGATGCAGTTCCGGTGCCACACTGTTTATCGACATCGTTCCGTTCATGTAATCTGGTGTGGACCATTTCCGCAGAGGTGGATAATGCGATTCCGAGATTTGACCGCACAGAATCCCAGCAGTAACTGTCTTAACCGATATCTTAAATGGGTTTCCCCCGGTTTCTTCAAAGAGCACGAGTAGATTACTTGGTGGCTTTAACCACAAACGTGGTACATGGTACCTGTATGATACAATGATAATACGTCAGTACCATGGGATTTTATAGTCATNCACATGGTACCTGTATGATATACAATGATAATACGTCAGTACCATGGGATTTTATAGTCATTGCAGAGTTATTACATGTATATTACCTGGTTTGTGTAGGCTTTCCACAATTTGTTGTGCACTTATCTGAATTGTAGGCTCCCCGATAATCACAGGTTTTTTCACATCCATCTTTTTGGGCAATGATATTCCAATACCTTCCAATATGGTGTCCATTGACCCAAGCTTGTCCCTTTCCCATACTTTCCAGATCAAGAACAACAGGATCTGTTCCGTCAGGGGTGTCAAAGTATGTCTAATTCAACAAGAAAAAAAGAGGAACAATGATCGCCTGATTAATGAGAGATGGTGATAGAAAATCTTTTTGATTTCGAAGAAATGAGAAAACAAAACGCAACATGTTCCGCGGATTTACCTTGTACCACATAAAGATGGAAGGAGAAGCGTCGCTCCCCAAGGTACTCCACTCAGCTTTTTCATTGTGTTCAACAGTATAAATTTTCTCAGCCTCGCCCTTCAGTCCCACCTACAACAAACCCCAAATATTCAAATGCTTCCACAATGATCTTCAGAATTTCAGATAAAGCGAGAAAACAAAAAAAGAATCCACAATTTTTTTTTAAGACTCTTATAAAAACCAATATACACCTTAACTACACCTGATAGGTCCATGACGATTTTGACAGGTCCATATCTCCATTCTTGAATCCAGTAAGCTTCGCTTTGCCTCTAAAACCGGCTCCATCCTTCTCCAAGAAAGCACCATAATTCTGTGCCATGAAGTCAAAACTGATCACAATTAGCTGTAAGAAAAAAAAAGATAAAAGGAGAAAATAGGTAGTAGATATTTACCTGTAAACCAACTGTTTGAGTCAACAGAAGTAAATCATTGTTTCCCTGCACAAAACTTACAGGCTGCACCGCCTTCACCCAGTGACCAACAACACTGCCTTTACTTTCATTCAGCAGGAGGACAAAGTTAGCAAAACGTGAGAGAAAACAATTTTTTAGAACTTTGCACTTCATGAAAGCAATGTGAATCTTTTGTGTGGATGTACACAACGAACAACAAGAGACAGCATACACAAGCACACACAGACGCAAAAAAGGACCAGTGCATTTATACAATTACAGACATGCATAAAAATCTGAAGAAAGTGTTGTGAATTACCTGAGAGTTGTTTGTTAACAAACACACGCAACACATCCCTCATGCTATCAATTGACACGGTTGGGTTAGCTCCATTTTTCTTCCAGAAAGAGACATCATCTTCAGATACGCTTATTCTACATTTGGTTGAGAACGAAAGAAAAACTCATTACAGATAAAAGACAAAGAACTAGTAAATGTCATAGATTTCACAATATTAAATTCCTCTACAACATTGAACTGGTAAGAGTATACATACAACAAACAATTTCCGATAATTCAGTAAAATTTTGATATAAAAGTATCTTCAATATCTATCTTTTAGGAATTCTTTCCCTTGAATGATTGTTGTTAGTTAGATCAATGAAATAGACAACTCCGCATAACTACCTTGTCTTATGCCAAAGGTAATCAGACAGGTCTTTTGTAACATTCAAATGCTCCAATAATCCTTGGAAAGTGAAATTGTTTTCACCCCATATGCCAATAGGCTCTTTCAGAGCCATCCATGATTTTGAGATATAAGAATCACTATCCTGCCGCAAGACTTTTTGCAGTATAGACATGCTGCCTAAAGATGCCCTAGCAGACTCAACCGTTTTAACAGAAGTTTGTGCTCCTACCTGCTCAAGAACAGACAAAAACGAGAATCTCAAAAGCCATCCTGGAAGACCAAAAAATGGCAACCACTATCTGAAGCAAATAAAAAAGCCAATTGCCTGATTAAGACAGACATGTCAAGTTCACAGCAGAAGATATTTGAGGGGTGTCACCTTCCTTTCACTGTTATTATTATTATCATGTTGAAAAAAAAAAGTGTGGGGCAGTTTCAAAACTGAAACAATAGAAACAGAACTAGTCCAATCACAGTGACAGTTTTTTTTTAATTCAGTCACAAAGAAGCATATCACTGAATGTGCTAAAGGAATTGTTAGACCACTGGACTAAATTTAAGAAAGACAAACTTCCCACAAAAACCTTATCAGAATTGCACAAGCAATTACCAGTCAAAAGAATTTACAATAGTAGAAATGGAAATCAAACCTTGGCAGTGTTGAAAGCCACATGTCGACAGTCTGGCAATATACTCACTGACCAAGGTGGTAAGCTATATGACTGGCCATTAAATTTCACATCTGCGGATTTATGCTCATCAATGTTTGCGAGAAATGCAGCGCACACCTTTCGTCCACTCTCACCATCTCCATGATAAATGTGTGCCTGAACTTTACGTTTTTTACAAATAAGAATCTAGAAATCTTCAGCGTACATATATATTACACATGTTCATTCTGAAAGGTAATCAAATAACCGCCCAGTATTTTGTTCGGTAGATAAATCATATGTCATATTAGACGTACATTTAAACTATAAATACATTTTGAAACACCCAATAAATGGCAAGGAAGACTATCCTTATATCAGAACTAAGTGGAAATTTTGACAGGTAAAGTAGAGTAAAAATCAAACAGGCAGGAAATCTATCTATAACAGCACTGATCTGTTATAAACTATATAAGAAGAGTGTGCACCTCCTGTTTTGATCCCAGTTTTCTATATTGAGGTGCATCTGCCGCAACAAGGGCAGGTTCACAAAGTTTTATGGCAGCATGAAGATCCTTTAGATGTCCCCATTTTGGCTCGCTCCTCAGACCTTAGTATATGACAAACATAATTTCATTAGAAAAATAAGAAACTATATTTTTCATAGCAATCTGTTTTTCCTGCTAGCCTTGGCTTGCACCCACCATATTCATCAAGAGGAGCATCATAATCATAGCTCGTAATGTAGAAAGGACCACCAGAAGTTCGACCAAAGTTTGTTCCACCAAAATACTGTAACCATAAAACAGACTCATTAATATATGCAGCACAAACAGTGAAAACATTGAATGCTTATCATATGCATTCTATAATCAAGTTGAGAAAAAACAATTTACGCAAGTTGAGTAAATTATCTCCTGCACCATTCGCCTTTTGATGTTCTAAGGGAGGGATGTAAAGTAAATAATATGCCTTACTAAAACCTAGTTTCTGAACTCAATCAAAGAAACCTATGGAACTAATCATTGTTCTTTTTGAATATCGTTTTAAATCAGCCGCAAAGAAATATGAAACACAAAGATGATGCTGCAAATGAACTTAGGCAGGAGAAAGTGGAGAAGAGAAATATAAAACTCTAGTGTGTAATTATTGTACCATGTAATAATTTTGAAAGCTTCCACCGCGCTGATAAAATCTTGCAACTGCAAATGCAAGATCTTCAGCGGGTCTGTGAGGCAAACTTCCACCCCACCTCGTGTACCTTCAAAAAGTCAACCTAACGTACTCATTTAATCTAAATATCAATTAACATAACAATTAACGCCAACTGGTACATTGGCCTTTGGAACAAAAACTTCAAGAAAACCTTTGATAAGAGCAAAGGTTTATCAGAAGACTGCATGAAAAAAACATACCATCCATCCCAATCCTCTGTCCAAAGTACTGGCTTCGTCTGCGAATTCGGCTTAAAACCATCACAATAGTATCCGTTGCACGCATCAATCTGAGACAAAAAGAGATTAATAGTTGTCAAAAGGATGGTTTACAAAGAACAAGGAATCCTTCATTATGAATTGAAAGATCAACCCTTTTTAACTTCCAAAGAAAATCAATGGGACTGGTTTAGAAGTCACTATCATTAGCTGCAGGTCGATAAAGACTGGGCATCTCAATTTTATTTTAGCAACGGAAAGAAAATTTCTATGCAATACATCAGCCCGGTGAACAGATAATAGCGGAGACATCTTAATACACAAAATCAAGTTAGCAACATTACAATATTTTCTGGAGCGTCTGTTTGCTTGCACATAACCCACGGAACTCCAGCACCAAGCCCTAAAGCCATGCTAGCTGCCCATTTGACGTAATCTTTTCCCTTCTGCCCATATGATTTTTCAACATCCCCGTATTCATTCTCAATCTGTAAAAGAAAATATTTCAGTCCATGGCAATCTCATTCAACAACCTGCATTAATTTTACAACATTCAACAAAGAGGGCTGGTCAGTCCAAGGCAAGTTACGTCGGCGAACAAAGAATGCCAAAGAAGGTCATCAACATATGCACGATCATCACCTTTATAGCCAGACTATATAAAGAAAAAAAGCTCACTGCTTGGGAGATAAAGTTCAGAAAACACAAAATACTCATATGACCTGCAGCATGATTATGGGACCTCCTTGCCAACAGAACAGCTTTGCTTCTCGCATCAAATCCACAATCTTCGTTACAAACTTCTGCATCTCCTTCTAGAAATAGCAAATAGAAACATATGATTATTTAAGAGGATAACAACAGTAAAACAAAACTTACATAGTACAATAATAAAAGAATGTGAAAAGATAATTCTAATAAAAAAATGTGCCTTAAAAGGTTCATTGTCTGTTCGAAACTCTATGCCAGGAACATCACGCAGCCACACTGGGAACCCCCTAACAAGAATTGAAAGAAAAGAATAAAGAGAGCTGTATAGAAAAAAATCAAGAGAGACCAATGGTTGTGAGGAGAAAAATACCCGAAGTTCCACTCAGCACAAACGTAAGGACCNATGTGCCTTAAAAGGTTCATTGTCTGTTCGAAACTCTATGCCAGGAACATCACGCAGCCACACTGGGAACCCCCTACCAAGAATTGAAAGAAAAGAATAAAGAGAGCTGGACAGAAAAAAATCAAGAGGGACCAATGGTTGTGAGAAGAAAAATACCCGAAGTTCCACTCAGCACAAACGTAAGGACCTATGCGTAGATGGAGATAAAGACCACTTGATCCAATAAGTTTCACAAATTTGACAAGGTCGTATCTTCCTTCAAAGTTATACTGAACAAGCCATAGAAAAGAAACATCAAAAGTTCCCACTTTTAACTACTGAGAGAAAATTTTCGATCAAAATCAAAATACAGGACACAAGAGAAATTTGGCCAAACCTGACCCTTTACGGGCTCGTGCCCGCTCCAAAACACATAAGTTTGAATCACATCAGCTCCACCTTCTTTACTCTTTGCGATGAGATCAGACCACATCTAAAAATCAATTTCAATAGCAAGCATTAAANGCATTCCATCAAAACTATATCAGAAATTGTCGAGCTACTGAAAATAGAAAGGTCGGAAAAATCGATAGTTTACTTGAGGAGTGGCGCGAGGGTAGTGAATTCCAGCGGAAACGAGCATGCGTCGCTTGCCGGCGATGATTAGAGCCCGGTGGTCGTAGCTCACATTGAACGGTTCAAAGAAACTTCCCGAGACAATCGGAAAATACACAAGTAAACCGATCATCAGTGGTAGTACTCGCCATTGAAGTGGAGAAATTTGTTTTGATTCGGCCATTGAAGTAAAGATCATCCAAGTCAACAGAGTTTCCTTTTTATGTAATCTCGCAAGTCCCCCAACAAAATCAAGCTTAATCGTTTTTCGGATGATACCCATGTATTTCTAATAAATGCTACAATGTCCCCGAAAGTTTATAAAAATACAACATAGACCCCAGGATAAAGTAGATTTCTCTATCAAAGAGAAGAAGAAAATACAACAAAAANNTAGATTTCTCTATCAAAGAGAAGAAGAAAATACAACAAAAACAAAAATTGAAGCTTAAGGTGTAAAAAATAAAAAAATAAAATAAGTCAAATTAACTGAAAAAAAGGAAAATTAATTTGACAGCTGTAACATAAGAAAGGAAATTAGTTAATGAAGAGCAACAACAATATCTTTTCGATATACTAGCCTGAGACTTTGTTCGATGGAACCTGAGTTAAATCCCTTGGGTTAGAAGAAACTTCCTTTTTTTCCTTTTTTCAGTCTCTACTACGTACAGTACTGTCGATATATTATCTGATACAATCTCAATTCCTCTCTCTAACACGCATTCTCTCTTTTTCCATATTTTGATATCCAAAATCGAGAACCCTATCTAAGAAAGATCAGCCGAGAAGAAACACCTAAAAGATCGAAGAAGATGATGCCGAAGACTGTGATGAATGCAACGGAGAGATCAGATCTTCATCATCGTTTGATATTTTCTGCGATTAAAGCTGCTAATTCACAAAGTGTTTCCGACGTGAAACGTTGCTTTGATATTCTACGACACTTGAAGAGCATGAATCTCTCACTCGAAGAGCTTTGTCATTCAAAAGCCATNAAGCCATACTTCCTTTGGAGAGTCTGAGACACCACGGAAACCCTAAGATACGTACGGAAGTTAACGTCCTGTTCAATACTTGGATGAAGACTCTCTATTCTGGCGGAAGAGACGTTGCTACTTGCAACAAAGCTCTTCCCTTGAAACCGAAGAAAGCTGATGCTGTTAAAGTATGTTCGGACTTGAAGAAGAAACAACATCTGCAGAGATCTCATGATACTGCGGCAGAGAGTACTAAGAAGAAGACTGAGTTTTTGGAGGTGAAGAAGAACGAAGATCAGAGATCTAAGACTCACGGAGTGGACGAGATTAAACAAAACTTGAAGAACGGTGATGATTGCAAGTCTTTTGCAGTGAGGCCTATCCAAAAGAAGAAACTATCGGCTCTACCAATGAAAGTTTCTGAAAACCCTATATCTAGGGGTCATGAAGTGGACGAGATAAAACAAAATCTGAAGAAGCATCAGCCTGTGAAAGTATCTAAAACCCCTAAACATTGTCCAGCCTTGAAGAAGAACTCAATGGAGATGTTGGAGCTGTTTGAAATAGCCAAGAAATCAGCTGATGTGGCCAACGCAAAGGGACTTTTCGCGGCTCAGGCAGAGACATCAATCTGCATAGACACTCTCACTTTACTCATCAATTTCCCCATCAGCTCAACAGCTACTGAAACAAGACGGATCATGATGAGACTTGAGCATCTCACGAAGCACAAAGACCGAAAAATCTGCAATTCTGCATCAGCACTTCTTCACCGTTGGAGGCAGAGCATCAAAGATCAAGAACTCAGACAGTCCCGTAAAAGTCAAGGCTAATGTCCACAGAGAATCTTCAAGAAACAAGGGAATGAAACGAGTGAGCTTCTGACTTGACAACGTTGGTTATCTATTCTTTTGTTAAATTAGAGTACTGTAGTAAGGAATGTTGTGAGTTGTGAATATGGTATTAAGGATTTTCATAATCTCTCTTTTTGTTGTTCAAGTTAAGTGTGTATTTCTTCTGTTTATGCAATCAATGAAATTGGAGTTTGATTTCTTAAATTTGTTTTCAGTTGTAATTGAGAGACAGTAAGTCAATAGTGTCATCTGTTATATGGTATTTTCTGTTTTCCCTCTCCTCTGTTTCATGTTGGTAGCTTCTCGAGGAATAAAATCTAAAGAGGAAATAGACAGACAAAGATACAAAGAAGTAATTAGGAACTTATTGGTTACAAGACCAACAACGAATTGGTAGGTATTAAATGCTCAAACACAAAACCAAATTGGTCCTAGTGGTTTTACCGTTTCTACGAACCAATTATCTGATGAACCACTTTGGCTTGTATGAAGCAATGCCTTGATCTATTGCCAAGCCAAGAAACACTCTACGAACATATCCTATAGCCACTGCTTGTTTAAACAACTTTCCTTAAGAGGAAGACCACAAAAGTCCTGTATTCTCTTCAAAGGAGAGTTTCAGATTGCTTGAGTTCTTTAGTAATAGTCCGAGAGAGTTGGTTCCTAGACATTGGACATTGTTGGCATTGTTGAGTGCAATCAGTGCCTTCAATAGACAACCAATGGAGTCGTGAATCTTTCAAATCTGTTTCCAAAAAGATCAATGGTGCTATCGTAGAATTAAAAATCTTTATTACCGAGTAATTACAAAACGCGTAGTGACATTTAAAAA
>OVAQ01000754.1:0-23384 GCA_900406345.1 Erysimum cheiri
GTAGAACACCATAAGGTGTTCTACCATTACCAGTGCCCTAACTCAATTCTTGTATTGCAATTTTTTAAATAGTTTTGTTCCATATTATACTCTTCCCCATAATATAAAATATTTTTTTGTATAAACCAACTACCTCTACGACATCGATTACCATTCACAGTATATTTCGTTTAAATGAATTCACAATCTTTGATAGTTCAAATATATAATATATATTTCTTAACTGCAAACACAATTTGTTTTCCTTGCGTTTGATGAATGCATTTTCAAGATAAAACAACATCTCAAAGTTGAGAATGTTCTATATTTCAAGAAACGAAAGTCTTAATTTAAAAAATTTCATGTAGACGTAAACACCAGAAGTCAGAAAATAGTTATGATAACAATTGCATACCACTCTTAAGAAATTAAATTTATTTTGGTTTCAATTTTCACACATAGCTTTGTGATTTCTTAGACTTTCAATTTTAATATATCATTTTATAATAATTTGTATTGTAGCTAGATTAGTTTGGCGTGGTAAGTCTCAATTTCATTTTTAGAAAATATTTAATTTTTAAAAATCAGTTCACTTTTTCAGGTAGATTTTTATATAGATTTTATTTTAATACTAATATTTATCATTTAACATGTTTAATTTAACCAATGGAATATCACTTTCTCGAATTTAGTTTTTACTTGATTGAAAGCATGTTGGCTTAATCAGAAATCAACACCCGTGAATCAACCACATAGTCACATAGACAACACTTTATATGAAAAATAAATCAAACATAATGTTAGGAGAAAAATGTTAAAAAAATGACCAAACTCGACTTGAGTGAAAACACTGCAACAAAACAAGACTTTTGAGTTTAATGTTTTTTCTTTATTCTGATTTTTAAAAACAAATAATAGAGTTAAGAAGAAGACAGACAACTGATATACTTACTGTATAAATAGTTATAGTTTATAATTCATATAATCGATATTACTGACAAAAATATAAAATGAAACAGTAGAAGATAGCAGATGTCGGCGGTGGCACGTGCAGACGTAGAATAATACTACAAAAAATCAGGTAAAAATATAATAAATGCAAACGTACTACACTATCTATCTCACTAAATATTAACTGCCCACACGATCTTATGTTAAATCTCCCAAGTCATTCTTTTACCCTAAACGCTACACAACCCTATTAAATTTATTTTAAATACATTTGTAAAAGTAAAACCTACAAATTGAACAAATATTTCATCCAATAATTCGAAACCTGCTGTACTTGCATAGGCTTACCTAAGCCTATCCATTATTAAATGCTTATTATATATAGTTTCTGTAGTACTATTTAAAATCTAGATTATTTTTCCCCAGGGGGTCTATCCTTTATAGCTCTGATGATATTTCTGTGACTCTCTTTTATATCCTTATTTTTCTTCTCAAAATTTTTACTTTTTTTTCTATTTCAGTTAATTATTGCTCAAGTGATACCGTCGGTTTACTATATATTATAATGCTGTTCCTCTGCGTCACAAAACAATATTATTGGCTCTGTCAACCAAGTAAATTTTTAATTTAATTATATACTATCTGCGATAAACTTGGCAGAATATCGAAGCTGGTATACTTTTGGAAATAATGTTATATAGTCGTACGTCATTTAACACTATTTCATTTATTTATTTTTAAAGTAAAACTAGTCTAAGTTAAACCACTTTACAAGCAGAAACGGTACTTGTCTGTGTAACAGAACTAGTGTATAAAATAATAGTCAAATTTGTTCAGCATTACTGGGCTAGTAATATACAGTATATGTGACACTAAACTTTGAGATATTAGGTGAAACAAAAATCACTAAAATGAATATAGATGACTGTTTGTCACATTTCTTTTATAGTAGTATATCTGTATATGTCAATCAAATGACAAGAGGGTCCCTTGCTCGTCTTTGTCTGTCTGTATTTAATATGTCCGTATCAAAGTTAATCTTTTATGTAAGGGCATTCTTAATGGGAAAACATTTAAATGTATTCTTAAAAGTTTTAAAATAATAAAAATGTTGAATAGTGGGTACAATATAATTATTCTTAAAATTATAAAAACTGTTCTTCAGGAAGAACAATTTGCAAAATAAGTTACAACTGTTCTACCACTGTTCACTTTATTTCCTATTTTTTTTAAGCCTAAGAACATAACCAAAGTTTCTCCCTTTAAAGATGGCCTTATAAATTTTATCTACGACAACAAAATAAAAATTATCAGTTGCGAAAATACCAAGACGAGGAGAAAAACCAAATTGAATATTAATTGCAATTAGGAGTAAAATTATCAATCACACCTGTTAAAATTAAACTGCACAATATAAACATCTGACGTGTATATATAGTTTCGTTCGTTTCACAAATTCAAATTAACCTAAAAGTAAGGCCATATATATCCAATTGTGTTTTCTTTGGAAAAAAATTATACTGTTCCAATATAGGTGATTTGTTATAAAAGATATTTTCAGAACGGCATTGATTGAATACACCAAATTTTTACTGGGTTTTTTTTTATTCGACCAGATACAAAATCTAATTAAGTCACCTATCATTACTAACTCTTTCGAAAAAAATGCAAAAAAGAAGAGGAAGTAGAAGGAGAAGGTGGAGAAACAATAAATGAAGGATGAAGAGGAAAGGACAATGGAAGCACCGACCTGCTCCACCAGAGAACGACCTCTCACTCATTTCCCTTCACAAGCAATCTTTTCTTCCTCCCATTTTGCTTCTTTAATATTGCCAAATTTTCATTTTAATTTATAGTTTATCAGTTAGAACCCAATATATTTTAGTTTCTAATTGCAAACACTTGGAGATAGTCAAAACGAAAGAAAAACAATATATCATCTAATGAAAAAGACGTAAATCTTAACTAAGTTTGATAAGTCACTATACATATATGTTCCGTATCATTATATGATTGATAAAATTTGCAAATATAGTAATCATTTCATCATTCATCTTGAGGTAGCAATCATAGCCTTGTATACAATTTGCCACGCGAGTAGTCTGATTCGTAGAGTAAAGATTGTAATCCCTTACAGAGTGATGGATATATATATATATATATATATATATATATGATATCTTTTACTTGGTAATTAATGTATAGTTTTGGTCCAGCTTAGTGATAATTTGATGCGAAGATGGGGTGTCCGTACAGTGGATGGCAATAAATGTGAAAGGTTTTGAGGATTTTGGGACAGATGAAGCCTTCATAAATATGGGCGTAAAGTTGCAAATTTTGGGGGACCAGTGAAAACGTGCACATATATATATCATACTATATAGTACTTGAATTTCTAGATAAAGCTTTTTTAATCGTATGATTGTATTGTATCTCTAATTAGTAGTAATTGGTACGACTATGTATATCATATCATAAAGATCCAAGAGGGTGAAATGTCTAATTGATCACGGTTGCGTTTTCAGAATTTTCCCAAGTTTTCAACAAATACTTTGTTTTCCTAAATATTTATTGACCTGTAGAATTCAAGAGTACTCTTATGTGAGATTTTTCTACTGCCAGTAACTATTTTTGTCGCTACAACTTGTAGATGACTAGTAAAAAACTTCATAATGAAGGTGACTAAAGAATAAAGATGGCTGTTTTTAATAACGCAATTAGTTAACGAGGAACGTCAAAACCCATCTGGTCAGACCGTAATAAGCCTGCATAATAGATTGGATAATCTTCAAAATGATAAGTACATATGTTAAAAGTTGGTTAATATCATCTATAAAAGTGGTATTAAGGATGATTTGGTAGGTTACTCCATAAATGTAACTCGAATGTGAATAGGTAGAGAGAGAGAGAGAGAGTGCACACGTGAAGTAGCCGGCGTAGGTTAGGGGGGGAGAGATCTAGAGAGGAAGTCTTTCCACATTTGTCGTATTTTTTGTTTTGTTTTGAGGCTATGTTTTCTAATTAAGTTACATTCCTTTTTTTTGTTACTAAATATATTCCTATTATGGAAACTAATAAATTAACATATGAAGACTGTTTTAGTTTTTCTTTTTTCTTTTTTTGTCATTGAAACTGTTTTAGTTCTTTTTTTTTTTTTGTCATCAAACTGTTTTAGTTTTATTACTCGTGATTCTGTTTTTGTTATGCTTTTTTTTTTTATACGGCCCAAGTGTGCTTAACTATTGGTCTTGTTTCCCAATCAATGAAACATACCCTCTGAGACAGAGGTTTCGGCCAAAGTGAACAAATATAGGAGGGTAATAAATTACTTGGATTCAAAGTGACCTAAGAGGTTCAGAACTAATCTTAAAGACTGAGTCTTCATTCAAGATTAAGATTCAGACAGCTTAAAGCAACAGAATCTACACAATTTTAATAATTTATATATAAACAAACACATCAATTATAGATCTCGAAACTCAAAATATGGCTTCCTCCTCCAGAATCCTCTGTTTTGCTTTAGCCTTATCTGTCGCATCTCTTTCTCTCCATTCTGCTACTTCTCACGATTATTCCATTGTTGGATACGCACCAGAAGACTTGGAATCTCACGAAAAACTCTTTGAACTCTTTGAGAATTGGATCTCCAATTTCGAAAAGCTTTACGAGAGCGTTGAGGACAAGTTTCTTAGGTTTGAAGTTTTCAAGGACAACCTAAAACATATTGACGAGAGTAACAAAAAAACGAAAAGCTATTGGCTCGGACTCAATGAATTTGCGGATATGTCTCATCAAGAGTTCAGAAAGAAGTATTTGGGGCTCAAACCCGATCTTGTCTCTAGGAGACGTGAGGAAAGGTCTTACGAAGAGTTTGCTTACAGAGACTTTGAAGCCCTGCCTAAATCCATTGACTGGAGAAAGAAAGGAGCTGTGAGCTACGTGAAGAATCAGGGATCGTGTGGAAGTTGCTGGGCTTTCTCTACCGTTGCCGCAGTGGAAGGCATAAACAAGATTGTGACCGGGAATATGACAACATTGTCTGAACAAGAACTCATAGACTGTGACACAACGTACAACAATGGGTGCAATGGTGGTCTTATGGACTATGCTTTTGAGTATATAGTAAAAAACGGAGGTCTTCGTAAAGAAGAGGATTATCCTTACGCTATGGAAGAAGGAACCTGCGAAATGCAAAAGGTATATATATACGCGTTATGATTCCCATATTGAAAAGTAGAAAGAGCCCATAATCTCATTGATTTTGTTTTGTTTGTTTGTTTGTTTGGCAGGATGAGTCCGAGATGGTCACTATTAGTGGGCACCAAGATGTACCTACAAACGACGAGAAGAGTCTATTGAAGGCATTGGCTCATCAACCAGTCAGTGTTGCCATTGACGCCTCCGGTAGAGACTTTCAGTTCTACAAGGGTGTAAGTTAGCATACATTGAAACAAATAATACTATAGTTTTACTTGAGGTTTTAAATTATTGTCTTGGTGGTGTGAAGGGGGTGTTTGATGGGCGGTGCGGGGACGAGCTGGACCACGGCGTGGCCGCGGTTGGGTACGGATCAAGCAAAGACATGGGTTACATCATAGTGAAGAATTCTTGGGGACCAAAATGGGGAGAAAAAGGTTTCATTAGGATGAAGAGGAACACTGGTAAACCAGCAGGTTTATGTGGAATCAACAAGATGGCTTCTTTCCCAACGAAAACTAAGTGATATAATTATATGCTTAATCACATTTCAATTTAACTTTCTTTTGTTTCCAAATTGAATAAAAAAATCAAGCTTTGAAAATTATATACCCCTTTAATATGCACGGAATTAAAATGGAAAAAAGAATGATCCGAGTAAACATGAGAAGAAAAAAAAAAAACCTTTGAGCATCAAACATCAAAAACCAAGGAAAATTATTTAAGAGTCAATTAGAGAGGAAAGATTCACAAGACGATTGATTGAGTTGTTATCTCGAAAGTAACTCATTCGCAGAAGATGATCCTGCGGACGTGGAACCAATCTCGTCTTCGTTCTCTTCTAACGATCTTCCCATAGTTTCTCTCGTGAAGAAATACGTCACGATCATCCCCGCGATACAAACGCCACCAAGGATCAAAAACGCGATTCTCACGCGTTTCACGTCTGGAAAACTGTCGTCCTCGTGGTGTTTCGTGGCCCACAAGAAACCAACAGTCCCAACAATCGCTCCAAACTTCCCAGCAGCTCCAGATATCCCGTGACACGTGGACCTAAACCTCGCCGGAAATAGCTCTGCCGGGATAATGAAAGTCGTCGTGTTAGGACCAAAGTTGCTAAAGAAGAAAATCAATCCGTAGAGAACCATAAAGCCTTTATTAGTCTTCTCGTGCTTAGACCAATACCAACTATACGGGATCCCAGCGACCAAGTAAACAACGGCCATTAGGAAAAATCCCATCATCTGAATCTTTACTCGACCGATTTTATCTATGAAATAGACTGTGAACCAGTAACCGGGGATGGTGGAGCAAGCGGCTACGATGGCTGCGACTTTAGCTACTTCGAAGGCGGAGTCGTAGACGTTTGTGGAATTCAGAGGTTTGTTGGAGAAACTGAAGATTTGAGAGAGGAGGAGGTTGCTTGTGTAGAAGACGACGTCGACTAGGAACCAATTTGCTGAGGCTGCGAAGAGGTCACGGCCGTGGAGGCTGAGGAAACGGCGAGAGAAGAGCTTGTAGGATGGGGAAGACGGTGGTTGTTGTATCTCCGATGATGAATCTCCGGATACTTGAGCTATAGATACAGACATGACTCTTTGCATGTCTTTTGCTGCTTGGACTACATTGTTCTCTACAAGTGCTGTGTATCTGCAAGTATTTTTTCAAAACTTTAGTAATATCATTTTGGCTTTAATTATTTACTGTACTTATTTAGTACTAGTACTGGAAACGAGAAACTCGACAGTAAAGATTTGATTTTAGTATTAAATTCGTAATTTACTGTTAAAAATTATCTAAAAATATATACCAAATTTGAAAAGTTTATCATTTTTAGTTGGTTGGGAAATTAATGATGTAGCAATAGCTAGTGGCCTAATGCCTAGTTTATTAGTACTACATTTACTTTAGCATAGAAATATAAATATATACTATAAATGTTTAATTAGCTTATTTTATTTAATTCACAAAGCAAAAATTAATCAAAAACAAGGTAGCATTATATCAAAGCTCATTGATTTTTAACTCAAACATCAGACAATGAATAAATGGTTAATTTATTTTAATCACTTTCGCTTTAGTAGTAACAAAGATTTACTAAAGTTAAATAAACTTTAGTCATTCAACTATCCAGATTAGAGTTTCTTTTCGTTAACAAAAAGTCACCAACTAGATTTGTTACTAGTGCACAGATATATGAATAATTAGTCATAAGACTCATAATTCATAAGATACAAGGAAGGGAAAAGATCAATCTCTTCGATTTGTATATATGAAGTAAGAGAATCAAAGTTGGAGATCTTGATAGGAAGAGAGTACGTGGTTAATTAGTTGGAGGGATATTAAATTTAGTTATAATGAAATAAAACTCTGTTAATTTAGCTGGAGTTTATACCTGGGAGGAATAGTTAATATAACAAAGACATAATTAAACTATACTATACATATTAAAATGGAATACTATGTGCATACGTTATCATGAGAGGTAGCTTAAAAAGGTATATACTTCTGTGTCCGGTATATCTCCCTCACAAGTCAACGTACCTCCTAGGAACAAACCACGAACTTGCCACTCTTTACATTATTACACACATATTTATTTAATGTTTTATCATCGGATCGAATTTAGGTTAAATTTCAGGTTCTCCAACATTATTATTTCGTACGGAAACATGGGTAGAACTAGAACTTCTGTTTTGCACGGATACGACTACTTTTAAGTAATTTTAATTTATAAATTCTATATTAAGATTTCATTGAAAATCTGAAAACTTTTAAAGCTTGCAAGGGGACAATAGCTAACAAAGTCACGCAAGATTTTTCATCTACATAAAAAAATATTATTGTTGTTATTAAAATAATGTTAATACACATAAGTTGGAGTGGTGATTGATAAATATAACTATCGTTGTCGATTTATATGCTTTACGGCGTGAATAGAAAACACATATTTTGTCTATATAGCAAACGAATTTGATGAAAAATATGATCTAGTTTGCAATCGAAATATCCATTATCCATACTGAAAACGGTTACGCGTTTAAAATTTCAATGTATCTAATATCGGAAAATAATATACTGAAAAATAAGATTTAGGAGAAAAGAGTTATTTAATAATCGAGAAATTTCCAAGGTTTGTATGTGGGATGATAGGAAGCAAAGTCACACAAGATAGTGCACAGTTATACTATATGGAGTATTACGGTAATATTAAAAGATAAAAATTGGTGAACAAAAGACTAAAAATAAAACAAAAAGGACTAAGTCGCTCGCATAGTCTCAGAAAAACAAAATATTTTTGTCATACGCAAATAAATATTCTTATTTTATTATACGGCGGAAAATATAGATTTTTTTAAAATTTAATTTACGGAAGAAAAGAGAGAAGAGATAAATCGAACGGAACCTGGCGGTTTCAGGCATGAGCATTCGCCAGTAGAACGTTAACGCTGCGGGGAGAGCTCCGATCATAAGAATCAACCTCCACGCTATATCTGATTCCGGCGGAGCCAAAGTCTCAAAACCCCCCGCGTTCGTCGTCTCGGANTTCTCGGGACTCCCCTCTCCGGCGTTCTTAAACGCCACACACACAACCATAGTGACAGCAGAGCTCATCAAGATCCCTAACCCTTGCATCGAGAACACGGCGGCGATAAAAGCCCCACGCGTNGTCTCGGAACTCCCCTCTCCGGCGTTCTTAAACGCCACACACACAACCATAGTGACAGCAGAGCTCATCAAGATCCCTAGCCCTTGCATCGAGAACACGGCGGCGATAAAAGCCCCACGCGTTCTTTTATTAGCAAACTCCGACATAATCGTGGCGGAGAGAGGATAATCTCCACCGATCCCGAGTCCAAGAACGAATCTAAAGAATCCAAGACTGACCATAACGCAAGAACGTCGAGTCGTGCATATGGAGAAGCCACATCCAAAGGAGCTAAAAACCATGATTAAGAGACAAAGTCCGTAGACTTTACGGCGTCCGACTCGGTCGCCTAAGTAACCGAAGATGAGCTGACCTAAGGCGGTGCCGAGGAGGGCGATGGCGTAAGAAGTGGAGAGAAGAGCGGTTCCGATTGAGCCTTTGTGGTAATAGATTTGACTAATCATTTTCATGACCGGAGCTATACAGAAGAGATCGTAAGCGTCGGTGAAGAGTCCCATTCCGGCGACTATTATCGCCTTGAAATGGTACCACTGTATCCTCGCCGCATCTAACGCCGATAACACTCTTAGCGCCGGCATCGTATCTTCGATTTTTAAGGATTTTTCAGGATACACAAAATGAGAACAATTGAAGTCTTTGTCTCTTCATTTTAATGGTTTTTTTTTTTGGAGATTTTTTCTGCTTCGAGACAATATGGAATATGCTTTGGGTTGACTGCGAGGAACACAACACCTCCCTGGATCGAGTCCACTTCTTTAGTTGACTTTGACAACCTTTTCTTAAGATAAACTTCCTTTTTTTGGTACAAAAAGTTTTTAGTTTAAAGATGTGGTAGCCAAATCTTTTGTTAACATAAGAGGTGTACATTTCGTGTATATTCTATTTTAAGATTTCATAACTCTCTGATATCTTTTTCTTTTGTTCACTTACGTCAATTTGCTCAAAAGAGTACCGTTTCACATCAAACAACTACTTTTTCCAGAGTCTAAGAACATCTTAAGGAATCGGATCATTGAACGTCATTTTGCACAAAAAACTAGAACATATCCTAGTCAAATGAAAAGCGGAACTATGAAGTTGGAATGCGGACTCCGAGCTTGACGACAATAACTTCAAAGATCCCATCCGGCCTAAACGTTGGAGAAAACAAGCGAGGATCCACTTGTCCCGGAAGATTAAACGCGATTGAGAATGGACCCGGTGGGCAGAGCTGTTGCACTTGCATTCTGTATAAGCATCCCGAGTCGCTTGGAATCGCCATCTCAGGTACTACTCCTTGGATGCATACTCTTCCCTCCCTCTGAATCTCACATTTGATCTTATCTATTAACAGATCAGCAGATAGCATTTTGGGTCACACTTCTTACATAGCAGTCAATTGAGAAAAAATTGTGACTTTCATGTCATCTCACTGGTCATTATGAAACACAAAACATGAAGAAGCCATTCTGGTTTTAACAGGTGGCAAAGAATTAGAAGGAAAATTCATATTGAGACGGCTCTTTTCACTATCCAACAACACTATTATTAATGAAGGACATCCGGAGAAAAGAAATGTGAAGGCTCTCTTACTTTGATTTTTCTCAATGCCAGGGAGAGAGACTCTGAAGATGTAGGCAACTTCGCTCACGCCAATATCGACAAGACCAATGGGTGGCCCAGCAGAGCCTTGCTTAGCAGTACCAGTGAAAAATACATGTGAGATCACTTTCGAGTGAGTAGTAGTAGTCTGATTATTCACAGGGTTCATGGCTTTGCGTTTTTCCACAAGAGATAGAATCCAAACCGACCTGTTAATATCAAGCACATGTCATGTTTGAAGATGCAAGCAAAGAGGCCAATGAGATTTTTCTATACAAGCAGTCAAGCAGTAGCAAAGTTAGAGTTAAAGAATAAAAGGGCCTAATCCTCTGAAGTAAGTTGAATCCTTTCACCCCAATTTTTCTACCATTCCTTTTCCCAAAACATGGAATTCGAAATACAAGGAAAGTGACAAACTAGGCTGGATCCATGAACAAGATTACCAATCTTGATAAACCAAATTCTGAAACTCAAATCATTAGAAATATGAGCTAGGTATCTGGAATGGTAATGAAAAGATTGAAGAAAAGAAAAAGGAACACGAGAAGCTAGAGGCACACAGAGAGAAAGATAAATCTGGAAACTGCATTTGATAGTACAAAGAAGTCGAATTCATTGAAAATCTAAGCTCAATCAAGTCAATGAAAGTAATTTCTGATACTTGTTGATTCCGACCTTTTTGGCATAAAACAAAATTGGTATCGTCTGATTAAAAAACCCTAGAATTAAGCAGCGATGAGTTGTCGTCTCCCTAGAGTTGAAGAACCAAAATCAAAGTCGGAGAGATGGAGTTAAAGAAGACAGCGAACAACACCCAAAAAGAAAAAGCCCTAATCTTGATTCTACAATGCCAAAACCAGATAACCGAAAACACAGGAAATTTTCTGGTGATGAAAACGAAGTCAATCAAGCAGATAATCAGCAAAGCGAAAACAGAGAAGGCTGAGTTTAGGGTACCTTGGCTAACTCCGGCAAGTCCCGATGGTGTTGACTGCGAAGCTTTCTTGAACAACGTGACGGGCGTCACTCGCTTACCGGTGAATTTGCTGAGTCGAGGTGAGGAAGCCAAATAACTTAGCTGGTCAAACTAACCACTCTGACGACGCCACGTGTCAGGAACTTTGTTGACCAATCTGACTAAGCAACCTTGTAAATAAATACTCTCACATTTTATCACTGAACAATACTACAGTATTAGATTAATCTAAATATTATATTTAGTATACTAAATATTTTTAGTTATAAATTACGAAACTAAAGAAATTATGGGGATAAAGAAATCTTTTTAGCTTCTATTTGGGATTAAAGGAATTATGAAATTACCTAAGTGATATGGTATCTAAATTATTCGGTGTTCACCATGAACCATATGTCGTTCACCTAATTAAAAGATAGTATACACATTTTTTAAAATTGAGCATTTAAGATTTTAAAACCTAAAACATGAAATATAAACAATAAATTGTATGTTGTTGCGCAAAAAATAAAAAAGTTGAGGAGTCAACCGGATGACCAAAATAAACTTCCTTATGCTAATTAACTTTTTTTCGTTAAGTAACATTACTTCGTTTTTTATTACTAGTAAAATAACTTAAAATCGTGACCAACATTTATGATATAGGGTTTCTACATGTATAATTGATGTTTCCACTATGCTGTCAAAAAAAAAATAATAATAAATTGACGTTTCACTAATTTGATTCAAAAAAAAAACTCTCTCGTCGCGACCATCAATCAATGCTACGTGATCTAGCTGGCAAGACACGTGCTTCAAACGACAACGAGGTTCTCGTGCGTAACGCCTATATATCAATATTTAATTCCTGTCGTACGACGCCATTACCTTTAATAAACCAATCAATATATATTAAACTCTTCGTTGACCATTTTAGAACGATCAAAATCGAACTATCGAGTAAAGAAACTAAGAAAGCTATACCCGACAATGGAGATGATAGAAGAGGAGAACAGAGGAATAGAAGGCAAAGTCGTAGCCGTGACGGGTGGGTTGGGTTTAGTAGGCTCCACCGTGTGCCTTGAGCTGCTCCGCCGTGGCGCTCTCCAAGTACGCTCCTTCGACTGCCGCACCACTTCTCCTTGGTCCGACCGTCTCAAAGATTCCGGCGTCCACTGCATAAATGGTATTCGAATTGATTTCACTCAAATTAATTTAATGTGCTCAAGATTAAGATTATACATATGAGTACATTGAGTAGATATTTTAAGAATCATATGTTTACAATTTAAAACCAATTGACACGAGAGGATTTGTCTATGTGCTTTATATACTATGTTAGATCTATATATCTCCATTTTCAGTATGAAATATTATAACATTATACTTTGTTCACATTATATATCAGGAGATGTTGTGAGCAGAGAGGACGTAGAAGAGGCTCTTGAAGGAGTGGACTTTGTGATTCATCTTGCTTCGTACGGTGGTTCGGGTAAGGAAATGGTTCGGGATCGTCAGATTGAGGAAGTCAACGTAGAAGGGACGCGTAACGTTTTGGAAACATGTGTGAAGAAAGGGATCACCAGGGTAGTGTATTTAAGCACGAACGATGTGGTTTTCAGTGGGAAAGAGATTGAGAATGGAGATGAAACTCTACCTTATGTAGCTTCCAATGAATACGTCAGTTCCTATGATCGGACTAAATCTATAGCCGAACAGTTGGTTCTAGAGAACAACGGTCGTACGGTTGAGTAAGTGCAAAATCAAATATAAATGTTGTTTATTATGCTAGAACTACGTTTTTTTTTCAACTGTGGAATCTTAGAAAATAGAACTAGTTATGTGAAATGAAATGCTAAAATTAATTTAGATTGTGGAATCGCAGAATACTCAAAATAGATTGAGTAATTAAATTTGTGCAGAATCAGTTTTACCGTCCTGCATTATCTATGGCTATGGCCTATGGCTATATATATATACGGACTGGTAATTGTAATGTATTATATATGTTTATGGAATCTAGGAACGGACATGGAAGTTTTTTATCGACATGTGCGATTCGATGCCCGATTGTTTATGGACCGGGTGAAGAGAAGTATCTTAATTAATAGGATAATCTCTGATGCAAGATTGCGTTTATTTCTCTTCAAAATTGGTGATACAAGCTCAAAAACCGACTGGATTTACGTGGATAACATTGTATTCGCGCTCATGTTGGCAACAACCGATTTACTCAATGATCACCCTAAAGCCTCAGGGAAGGCCTACTTTGTTTCTGATGGTAAAATTTATTTCCAATAATCTATATACTCTGCTTTGTCCATTTATCTCGATCCCGATTTTATGGTTCGTTTATGCAGGTAATCCAATAAATTTCTTCGAATTTCTTCAGCCACTTTTAAAGAATCTTGGTTATGATCTTCCCAAGTTATCGCTATCTATTTCGCTTGCGGTTTTCCTAGGAAAAATATGTGAAGCAATATATTCAATGCTATCACCACTACTAAACCAATGGTGGATTCCACAACCATTGATTCTTCCACCTGAAGTTTACAAGGTTAGAGAGTAGTCTTGATTACATTAGAGAATGAAAAGAAAAGACACAAAATTCACATGAGCTCTTGGCTTTTATCTTAATGGAACAGGTTGGGATGACTCATTACTACTCGATCCGCAAAATCAAGGAAGAACTTGGGTACGAGCCCAAGACACAACCTGAAGAAGCCATGACCGAAACCATTTCATATTTTAAAGAAAAGAAGAGGAGAGAGGTTGATGGTCCAAGCATTTACGCATGGATTTTCTGTGTGATCGGTTTGCCTAGTATTATATCAGTCGCGTGGCTACCTGACATTGGACCCATACCGTTCTTTCGAGTCATTGCAATGTTTATCTTTAGGTCGATGTTGGTGTTACGGATAGCATCGGTGATTGTGGTGACAACGCACGTGAGTGAAGCGGTGTATGCGTTATGGCTGGCTCGGAGAGTGGACCCAAAGAACGCAAAAGCTTGGTTTTGGCGGACGCTACTTCTTGCTACTTTCTCGCTTCGATTACTTTTGAGAAGAGCCAAGGAAGTAAAACAATCAACATTAAGAGAAGGTCTACTAACCAATTCGGGGTCGTCAATTGCTTGAAGATTCGTCATGAGAGTCAAAACCATGATTCTAGTATTCAAACTGCAATATCAATCATATTTGATAATTGTTGGTGAAAAAAGAAAAACATAGTGATTGTTAACAACTTAACAACATATGAGCAAAATTTTTTTTTTTTTTTTTTGCATTTGTAAGGTAATTTACATTTATTAAAAAAAGTTGACTACACTACACAACATATTTGTATTCATTTATAATACTTTTTTTTTTGCTTTAAATGTTTTTAAAATACTATATTTGGAAATGTTAGATATTGAATTTAAGCCTCAATTCCTCATTCACATAACAAAATACTTTATTTTATACTTTATTTTAGTATTAAAAAAATAAAAATTGAAACAGCAAAGGGCGATAGAATTCGTGAAAACACAGAAGTGGACATATCTTGAAATACATGGCAGCGATTTCTCCATGGTTATCTTCTCCGCGGAGCTTTTCGAATCCCCGCGTTTCGTCTCGTTATACTAAGACCATTACAGGTCCTCTCAATCTCTCTCTCTCACGCACTTCACTAATTCACCGTCGTTCTTGTACAAAATTCATATTCTTGGAGCTATTTCTTTCCAGATTCTAGAAGATGTGCATCAATTCCCGCGGAAATCTCTGTTTTCGACAGCTCCCACGAGGAACAACATCAGATTTCGTAAACTCCGTTACTGTCACAGTGAAATTCACTTCATTTCTTTATCTGGGTTTGTTCTGAATCTGTTAAAGTCTCACTCTTTTTTTTTTTTTTTGTTAACAGGTCTAAAGATCATGTTGGGATGAAAAGAAGGGAAGTCACGTTACAGATAGCTTCCTCTGTTTTCTTCCTTCCATTGGCCATTTCACCAGCATTTGCAGAGACAAGTATTGTTGATTCAAAGTTCGATTTGATGTTTGATTCCTTGAGAAAATGGGACGCCTAATAAACCTTTTCTTTAACGTCAGATGCATCAGACAATTTCCGTGTGTACACAGATGAAGTGAACAAATTCGAGATATCAATCCCACAAGGTTTATTTATCAAACTCTGTTTTAGAGACTAATGCTAGTGAAGTGAAGTAATCAATGATGACTGATGAATGAATCTGATTGCATTCTCACAAAGATTGGCAAGTCGGACAAGCAGAACCCAATGGATTTAAGTCGATCACAGCTTTTTACCCTCAAGAAGCTTCAACTTCCAATGGTAATTTTACCAAAGATTACTTTCTCTTGTTTAGAAATCCTTGAGCTAACTGATTTGATGAATATGGATTGTCTCAGTGAGCATAGCGATCACTGGACTAGGTCCGGACTTTACAAGGATGGAATCTTTTGGAAAGGTCGAAGCTTTCGCCGAAACACTGGTTAGTCACTCACTGCAATTCAAACAAACAAACTCTCTGCAAAAAGAGTTCCCTAAAATTGTAAATATGAAATTTATTTATAGGTCAGTGGATTGGATAGAAGCTGGCAAAAGCCAGCAGGAGTGACTGCAAAACTAATCGATAGCAGAGCTTCTAAGGGTAAAAAAGAAAAAAGAAAGCTCCACTCACTTAGACTCTCTCATGTATCTGCTTTGTTTCGTTGACACAATTTTGAAACTCTTGGATCAATGATCAGGATTCTATTACATCGAGTACACCTTACAAAACCCTGGAGAAGCTCGTAAGCATTTGTACGCTGCAATTGGAATGGCAACAAATGGTTGGTACAACCGTTTATACACTGTCACGGGACAGGTATGTCTAGTCCTATTGCCACAGTAACCTCTATGATTAGTTTCTTATGTCTAACACAGTGGCCATCTTTGTGTACTACAGTTTACAGATGGCGAATCTGCTGAACAAAGCTCCAACATCCAGAAGGTAAGACAAAAGACACTACAACAGTGGACGATTTCACAAAATCCCAGCTTATGACATTTTTCTCTGTTTTTGCAGACAGTCAAGTCATTCAAATTCATATGAGAGGATTGTCATTCTCCTTCATATCTATCAGCGGAACCAAATTATAGAATTGATCAAACAATTTGTTTACTGAACAATCACCTTTTTTTTCCAATGAAATTATGAGAAAGGAGCTGACTCCATACTTTGAAGTAAGCTTTCGGATAACAATTCATCAATGTGTTCAGACATGGAAGAAGAGAGAACCCTAAATATGCACAATCACAGACAAGAACAAATGAACATGTTTTACTTACAATGCAGGACTTGGGGACAAAGGCTATATACCTATCAATGTTACTCACTACACTCCTGCACCAGAAGGAAGTGTAGTGGTATTACGAGACTTTCGACTAGAAAAGAATCAGATTTTGATTCTACCATGTATATGCTTGTATATGTGTGTATATATATATATATATATATATATATATATGCATATTGACACCAACTTATTACTAACGGTTTTCCCTTACAGTGCCTTCAAACTCAACCCGAGCTCGAGCCAGCAGCATTTTTGTGGCTGTGTGTATACACATTGATGGATGGGTAAGGAAACAGAAGCACAAACCCTGAAACTCCAATTTCCTTTTCTTTTTTTCCTTCTGCGCCTTCCCAGCGAGCAAGACTACTTTAAATAACCTGGACTGCAATAAGATCCCGAGGTTAATGATATCAATGCATTATGATGATGACCGTCCTCTGTTTATGCATTAACCGAATAAGAAACACATACCTTTAGGATGCAAGATAAATAACGTGCAAGACTTAATAAAACAAGAAGCCTCTGCTGCCACCGTAAGTAGCAGTTTTGCTACCGCTTAACTTCCTTTTCTCCTCAGTCCTTAGTCTTCAAGAATAACTGAAACCATTACTATCATATAAGCGGTGAAAGAACCAAAATGTGCATAATTCCTCGCTACTACAACCAAAATAAAGAAAGCGTTGAATTGATCCTCACCTTGTTGTTTGGTCAGGACCGCTACTCTGCATAAATTGAGGGGATTGGACAATGATATGTGACTGTACAGGAGCAGGGCCTGGTATACCTGACGAACATATTCAACAGAGGACATAACTAATTGCACATAAACTTAGCTTTTCAATAATGCCTCTAACTCAGAAGCGATCGAGCCAGTCTACTTTTGAGATTTGATCAGGCAAGAGAATGACGGTAAAATGTACCTGAAGGGTATGGAGCTTGAAGAGCAGACATAGATGAAGTGGTCATCGCACTAACAGTGGGTCCACCAAGCTGCAGAATATGGCTTCCTGGAACTGAATACCCTTGAATTGCTGTATAACCATGGCCACTGGGAACAGTTTGACTTAATTGTCCGTATTGATAAACGGGTGAATTCACTGCCCCAGGTACTCCATAGACCTGAAGGTACTGCTGACTCATGTATGGACCATATAAACCCTAAACCACAAAACGAGACAAGATATAGCCAAAGTTACAGGAGAATTAATTACGAAAGGAAATAACAGCAAGTGTTCATAGCCATTGTCAACCTGTGATTGTGAGTACATGTACTCGGGTCCATATGCGGGTACCCTGAGATAAAAAATAAAGCAAACATTAGACAGATATAACGAACCATAGACACATCAATGTACTGTGTGAGATTAGAATTGCATGACTCACCCATAAGGATACACAACTCCTTGCTGGTAGTTATATGGAAGTGGTTGCTGGTACGGATAATTTCCAATAAGTGAACCACGAGGACCCTGCACATTTCCAATGTATGGGGAAGCAGGTCTTAAGCGTCCTAACCATACAAAAAATGCACTAAATTACGAGTATTCGACAACAACATAGAATATTAGACCAAAGCAAGCCAGTATTGGCAATGGAAGATGAGTATAGCAGGAAGACTGACCAGGCATATTAGGTATCAATGCATAGGGCAATGGAGGGCGAGGTCTCCCAAGGGAAGCAAGATTACAGTTTGCACGTCTACCGTCTATAGTGGGAGTTGGGTCAGCACAAGCTCTCCTAGCAGCTTCTGGATCTCGGAAAGTCACCTAAAATCCTCCATATGAAATAGAAACAGAGCAACTGAATCATTCACAAAATAACTGCAACAGAATTACACCAAAATTAATGACTTTCTTTGTTCAGTATAAATTCACATGATCCAATATAAGCCTCTGGCGATGCCATTACCTATAAATCTAATTTACACTGATCTAAAATTATATCTCTAAAAATTTAGAATGTCATGTTAATTATAAGCAGCAAGTAACAAACTTGGGGGGTTTTTAGCAACAAAAAAATGAAGGAGAAGAGGAGACTCACAAAGCCGTATCCTTTGGATCGGCCAGTGTTCTTATCAGCAATGACAACAGCTTCAAGGATTTCACCGAACTGATCGAAATGCCGACGAAGCGTTTCACTTTGAGTCTCCCAAGCAAGACCACCGACGAATACCTTTGTGAAAGTTGTATCACCGAAAGGAGAATTCAAGTAGTGAAACCCAGAACCCGGAACAGACTGGTACGCCATGGTTAGAGACAGGTGAGCGAGAAAGAGAAGCAGAAGCAACAAAAAAATGGAAACTTTATGCCAAAGAAAGAAAGAAGAAAGGATCAATTCTTCTAAGTGGTGATAAAGGTAACCGAGTAAACCCTAGACATAATTACAATGATTAAGCCCAGTGAAAACCCTTAGAATCAATGGAATTAGAAGCGGAGATTCTAGGGCTTACTCGGTTCTGTGAAGAAGAGATGAAAAAAAAAAAAGGTGAGATTTGGGGGAAACAAAAACCTAAAAGATCATTCCCTACTAATAATGACTAAAGGAGGAAAAAGAGATCAAATTTCCCGGAAAAAAAGAAAAAGCAAAAGCAGTGTGGGTTTAGTATGGGCCAGACAGAGGAAGAAGTCGGTGGGTGGAAATTAGGGTTTTTAATTTGTACTGGAGGATCACAAGAAATTAGAAACAAAAAACGAAGCTACAGGGTCGAATTCGAAACTAAGAGTAGAAAATCTGGAAAAATAAGAATTAAAAAACCTAAAAAGTTAGAAGAAGGAAGGAAGAAAGACGAATCAATTTACGGAAAAGGGTTGTTTGGTTTGAGAAATTCCATTGATGGTGATGATGAAGAAGTTGGTGATGACGATGAAGATGATGATGATGATGATGATGGTGCGTTAATTTGTTCAAAGATGAAGAGAGGAGAGAGAGACTTTTGTTTTTGGCCACTGTTAATGACGTGGGACCCACACATTTATACTCTTAATTTTTGTAATTAACGTCGTAATCAATCTATCTGTGTTTTGTCTGATCAAATATATCCGTTGTAGTAACGTTACACATATGTAAACTGAAATGAAACTTTCTTGATTATTAATCCTTTAGTATTGAAATTATAATGAGACAAATAAGGTTCTACAGTCACGGAGTTAATTAAACAATCAAAATAAGCAATTTGTCGTCTTTTTTTATCGATTTCGGACGGTGTAGATTTCGGAGTATCCCAAATAAATGGCTAGGGTTTTTGAGCTCGTGATTCATTTTAAAACCCCACTAGTCTACAAGACTACAACTGTGGTCCAATGTGAAGGATATTTAGGAACCGTAACTAATGTTATATCTACTATACTACAATTACAAAGCTAATAACGACATAATCCTTAAAAATTGATATCTACTAGACTACAAAGCTATAACGACACAATTAAATTTGGCTTTTATTTTGCCGCGGACTACGATTCTGACACTTCAGTCTAGTGGTTGGCTTCAAATCCAATAAAATCCAAATTGTTTTGAGATAAAGAAAAACTCTGAGAATTTCAAATGTTCCATCAAATTATTCATGTAAGTGAAAGTGATAAAGATCTGACGTTTACAAAGAAGAACACCAATATGAAACAATAGATAGTGGATTTCAGAATGAAATGATTTTACCAAAAACCATTTCATGGAATCACTTTATTTCAGGAGTAATAACAAGTGAAGAAACAGTCACTCTGACTCTGTGAGTAAGGCAAGCTTATGGTTTTGGAAGATCACCAGCTACTTCAAAGCTGACAACGGAATCATCAATTGTTTCTTCTAATGGCCTAAACTTCCACCCCAAATTCTGCAACTTCTCTGAACTTAGAGGCCTCACTTCCTTCATCTCCTCCTCTTTTGTCTCCGTGAAACTTCCATCATACATTTCATCAGATCAGATCAAATATCTCAAATTTTGAAAGCAAACGTTGGTTCTACTCTTACCTTTCAGGGAAATTGCGTTTAGGATACATATTCTTCAGCTTCTCCATAAGAGAATCGGTGTGAAGTGAATGGGAATTGCATATGTATCTTCCTTTTGCTTTTGGATTTTCATACATCAACAAAAGCGCATCCGCGACATCACGCACATCCACAAGATACAGTTGATCGCTCAACAAGGACTTTATACCACCTGAGACACACCAGTCCATCAAAAACCCTTCAAGAATGAATCAATCACAAAAACCAAGAAATGTAACTTAGAGAAACACACATTACATCACCTTTTATAAATTTGAGAAGTCCCAAACTACTAGAGTTAAGCGTGGATTGAAGCCTAGGGCCTATCGTGACAGACGGACAGAGCGTAACAACATCAAATGAGCTTCTCTTGCTCCACTCTAGAGCTTCACGTTCCGTTAATGTTTTGGCAAGATAGTAATAAGGCCAATAACCCTGAGATCCTCAGAAAACACTCAGATCTGTTACTGTCTTTGGGTTATACTTTATAAAACAGAGTCATCTGACCAACATGCTAGCTTCCAAAGATATAATATTACCTCAAGGGAGTAAAGGTATCGAGTGTCTGACCAACAATCCTCGTCCTTAGCAACATCGTTAGGCCATTGTGGATTGTAAACAACTGCAGCAATTGATGATACAACCACAACTTTCTTCACTTTAGCTTTTGAGCATGCTTCTAGAACATTCTTGGTGCCAGTGAGAGCTGGTTTAATCAGTTCTTCCTGAATGTTTTTAACAATTAAAGCTGGTTTTCTTTAGTGATTCAAGAAGCAAACAAAAGAATAAGCAATGTTAAAGCACTTGCCTCTGTGAGAGGAACTCCTTCAAAAGGAACCGGAGAAGCGATATGGAAAACGCCAGAGCAACCAGCAATGGCTGAAGAAAGACCTTCATAATCAAACAGATCTGCCTTGAAAAGTTTCAGATTCTTTTCAGCATTATCCAATTTCCTCAAATGGTCATTTCTTTCATCACCTGATAACTGTTGGAATATAATTGAGTTTCTTAGTAATGTTTTAATTTAGGTTTATTAATTTCATACATTAAGTGTCGTGTCTATGAGTGAAGAGTTACAACTCTTCTCTTATTGGTTGTGTTGTTTCGGTCGTGTCTCTTTAAGTCCTATATAAGACGATGTCTCTGTTTTGTAACAATTCAGTTTTTCATATTAATAAAGTTGTGTGTTTCTGAGAAAGAGAATATCGTTTCTCATACTCTGTTTTCTTCTTTCTCTCCTTAAATAATCAACATGGTATCAGAGCCCTACTGATTCAAAGGCCAGTGGGAAGTACAAAGAGAAGCATAGCAAAACCTGCAAAAGAAAAAATTCAGAAGAAAAAAAAAAAAAACAGAGGCGATGGAAGGAACATCACAACAATTGATTCCCATATTCGATGGAGACAAGTACGATTTCTGGCGCATCAAGATGACAACAATTTTCAAAACCAGAAAGTTGTGGACGATGGTGGAGAACGGAGTTTCGAACCAACCATCACAAGTAGATCATACTCCAGAAGGGTTGCGACTGAGAAATCAATGGGAGGAAGAAACAACAAAGGATTTGATGGCAATGCAAATTTTGCAAATGGCCGTGTCGGATCAGATCTTCTCTCGCATAGCACCAACAGTTACATCGAAGGAAGCCTGGGATGCTTTGAAAACTGAATTTCAAGGGACTCCGCAAGTACGATTGATCAAACTACAATCGTTGAGAAGGGAGTACGAAAATTTGAAGATGAACGAAGGTGATAACATAAAGATTTTCACAGAGAAGCTAATTGATTTGGGAAATCAATTAAGGGTTCATGGTGAAGAGAAGACGGACTATCAAATTGTCCAGAAAATTCTCATATCTCTCCCAGCAAGATTTGACAGCATAGTGGCTGTGATGGAGCAAACGAAGGATCTGACTTCGTTGTCGGTGACAGAATTGATAGGAACACTGAAAGCACATGAGAAGCGTGTATCAATTCGAGAAGAACGATCAACGGAAGGAGCGTTCTATGGAGAAAACAAATCTGAAGTCAAGCGTCAAAAGAGTGCCGAGAAGTGGTGTGGCGTTTGCAAACGTAACAATCACAATGAGAGTGATTGTTGGATGAAGAAGAACAACAAAGGTGTTCATTCGCAACAAGTGGCGAACAATGAGAGAAAATGTTTCGTGTGTAACAAACCGGGACATTTAGCAAAGAACTGCAAATTTAGAAACACCGAGAGAGTGGATCTAAGTATTGAAGAAACAGAAGATGACTCAGAAGATGAAGGTCACATGCTGTTTAGTGCAGTTGAAGAAGAAACATCATCAAAAGAAAAAGCTGAGACATGGTTAGTTGACAGTGGATGCACTAACCATATGACCAAGGAAGTGAAATACTTCATCACTCTTGATCAGGGGATAAAGGTTCCGATCATAGTGGGGAATGGTCAACGTGTAATGACGGTAGGAAAAGGAAATATCCAAGTGATGACAAGCCAAGGAGAGAAGATCATCAAAGAGGTGTTTCTAGTGCCAGGTTTAGCGAGAAATTTATTGAGTGTTTCTCAGATGATATCAAAAGGATATGGAGTCTTATTTGAAGACAAGAGATGCCTCATCAACGATCCTCAAGGAAGAAGGATACTGAACATTGAGATGAAGCATAAGAGTTTTCCATTTAGATGGAATAACGCAGACGCAAGTGCCTTACTTTCAAGGGAAGGAGATGGTTGTTTGAACGTGTCGGATGATGAA
>OVAQ01000755.1:0-17752 GCA_900406345.1 Erysimum cheiri
ATATATATTCACATGTTTGTTTTTCATTAATAGGTGTTTTTCCCGCCAGAAAAGCGGTTCACACGGTATTCATTAGTTACGGATAGTTGAATAGGTAACCGTAACTAACCGAAATTATATCGTTATTAACAAAATTAACCATATATAATCAAAATTAACCGAATATAATCGAAATTAACCAAATATAACCAAAAATAGGATGACAAAAAATTTGAAAATTGAAAACTTGGGTTTTGCGTTTTACCGTTAAACCCCATAGGCCCAGTTCGTTTCAACATGTTCATATAAACAGGTCCTGAATGGGAATATCGTGCTAAGTCCAGGGGTAAATAAGGAAAAGGATCATCTTCTCCATCTTCCTGACAGTTTCGTTTAACAAGAGGCGGAACCGTCTCTATGAATTGACATTTGACAGTTATAAGTACGGCGACGTTTTTACCAAAAAAAAAAAAAGTACGACGACGACGACCATTCTCTTCCTTTCTATACAGTTTTCGTCGTTTCTAATTTAGGGGTCGAGCGGGAAAAATAAAATCCTCTCCAATTCTTGAGATCTTTTGGGAAATTTCTCATCAGGTGAATGAATTTCATAATCGCAGTTTTTCGTCGTCGTTTCTAAGATTTTAGATCTTTCGATTTTACTACGATTCAATCTAACGGTTCGATTTCTCAATGTAGTGATATTAATGGCGAGAACGAAGCATTTCGCTTCCAGGTCACAACCTCGGAATCGAACTGGTAACCTTCAATCTGGTTTCGATTTCTCATTGTAGTGATTTTAGGTTTTTTTGTTCCCCTTACTGTTAACCCTAGATTTCGCAATCTGAAATTGTAGATGATGCGACTGCTTCACCTTCTCAGGCGGCAAGTCCGAGTACGGTACGGCGTCTTTTTTCCGTTTTAGGTTTCGAATTTTGCCTTATCTCGTTATGAATTTGTCCAATTTGTGTATATGTAATTGAAAATTTGTAGAACCCGAACACAAGGGGGAGTGAAGGTGGAGATGATGATACTCCACAAAGTGAGTTTTGGATTATGAGATTGATTGATTATAAACACTTTGAATCTCTTGTTTGTGCGGTGTGTTAAGTGTTTTTTTCGTTTTGTAAACATTGCAGCAGTTCCTGCAACTTCACAAGCTACTGGAAGAAAAGTAAGATTTTGAGACCATTGCTTATGAACTGATTGAACTTTATGCTCATCTAATTTTCTCATTTGGTTTGTGAAGAAAGGGGCTAAGAGACCCAGAAAGGCGGCTACGCCAACGCCACAAGGTTTAGTTTTGAAACATCTCTTGGGATATGCAGGACATGTAGTATTGTGTTTATTATTCTCTAACCTTTGATGTATTGTTTGTCGTCCTTGTAGGTTCACAAAAGAAACCTTATCGATACAAGCCAGGAACCGTTGCTCTGAGAGAGATTCGCCACTTTCAGAAGAGCACGAACCTTCTTATTCCAGCTGCTAGTTTTATAAGACAAGTGAGTTTTTTTCGCTTTCCAGCCATAGAAGTTGCTATACCAACAGAGACACAAGCCCTTTGGTGTTTAATGTGGCTAGTTTTAGGATTTGGAACACCTGATTCTGCAAACTCAGACAAAAATGCAACGAACTTGGTTGGTTATTCATAATTGTGCTACTTGTTTCTTGTTTTCAACATGGATTTTGTCAGAGCATCAAATGCAGTGAACATAGTGGTGTAGCAATTTTACAACCCTTGAGAGCAATCATGAGCTGGCCAACCTTCCGTTTAAGTAGCTTGTAATCTAGTTTGTCTTTGAGGTTATTGGCTCATAGATTCAGAATCATATGGTATCCGATGTAGCTACTTTACGACATTTGGGTTTTTTACTTATTGTTTTGGTGTTTAACGTTTAGGAGTTATTGAGTTTTCTTGAGTCCGTTTATTGTAGCTTTCTTTCCAATTTGGAAACGGAAGTTTAACATTTATCGTTTTAGATTTCTAGGGCTGCATCTTTATTTTTGAAGCTGTATATAAATAGCTTCTCTTGGTGTTGATGTACGACAGTTTTTGGTTTAAAGAATAAAGGTTTTCCTTTTATTAAAGTCTTCGAGCTTCCTCTGTTTTCTCTCCAAGAAATCAAGAGTTCTTAGTAGCAAGCTCTTCTCGTAATCCATTGATCTACGAAAGTTCTTGTTTCTCTATCTTCCTCTGCATTAGTATCTGTAACATGAATCCCCAGTGATATGGAAATGCTGATTTGTGTTCCAATCAAACTAATTTACATTGTTTTACTAGGTGAGAAGTATAACCCATACGTTGGCCCCTCCGCAAATCACTCGTTGGACAGCTGAAGCTCTTGTGGCTCTTCAAGAGGTACCAATCCTTCGATTTTTTTTCTTCATATGAATGTATAAATATAGATGTATATAGAGAGAATATAAATATAGATGTATATAGAGAGAGTCACGCACATCGCAAATAATGTCATGTTCCCTTGATATATATAACCAACCTAATCGTGAATTCGTTTGGGCAGGCGGCAGAAGATTACTTGATTAGTTTGTTCTCAGATTCAATGCTCTGTGCCATCCATGCAAGACGTGTTACTCTAAGTAAGTACTCCAAAAGAAGACATTTTCAGTCTAAATGTAGGAGTCACACGTATACTTGTGTATCCCTTTGAATCAACACTTGCTTGAACTTGAAAAATCATCTATAATATTCTTATCCATATCTGTTTCCGTTCATATCAGTGAGAAAAGACTTTGAGCTAGCACGCCGGCTTGGAGGAATAGGCAGACCATGGTGATCAGCTTATTTTATCCATTTCAATATCTAGGTTATAAAACATCTTTCTCTATGTGTGTTTCTTATCTGCTTTTCCTTGGAGTTGATTGTTTTCCATTGAGATTTCACTTGACAAAAACATTTACAGTATATATATTTTTTTCTCGAGTCCCAGTTTCCAATAGTTCATGCATATAACTCCAAGCCTCAGTGACGGCTCAGTCTTTTAGAAGAGGCTGTGATCGAATGAAATTTAATCTAAGAGGATGATTTGAAAGAACATGTGCTTAGAGAGGGCTTAGCAGAAATATCTCTCTGGCTAATGGATCCCAGCTCCAACTGTTAAAGGCATATTAAAAAGTAGGAATATTGATTTGAGATATACTTGGCACTTCAAATTTTTATAATGCATATATTGATTTTATACTGATTACTCGCACAAAACATTTGTGAGATCATAATGTTGTCATAAAAAAAGTTATATATCTCCATTACCGTCCGATCTTGCTACCGTCTGATAATGTAAAACTTTTAAAAGCTCGAATTTCTAAATTTGTAATATTATTTTATGTCAACTTTTTATGTATAATTTTGTTGCAAATCTTTATAGTTTTCAAACATAATATAATAGAGCAGTACCAATATACAGCATGAGCATTAAGCTACATAACTTTTATGCTTATATATATATATATATATATATATATATATATATATATATATATATATATATATATATATATATATATATATATATATATATATATATATATATATATATATATATATATATATATATATATATATATATATATATATATATATATATATATATATATATATATATATATATATATATATATATATATATATATATATATATATATATATATATATATATATATATATATATATATATATATATATATATATATATATATATATATATATATATATATATATATATATATATATATATATATATATATATATATATATATATATATGATTGATACAACAGTGAGTTTTTATGCATAAAAATTACAAAATTAGACATTATTATACAACAGTAATTAGATTAATAAGGGTAAAATTGTATTTTTTACAACTTAGTCTATAGAAACTGTCCTAGTTTAGTTACCGCGGCATGATCTTGTTTTGTTCTGAATCTCTTTAGGCTCTCATTATCTATACCTGGAGACCACATGTCCATCTTTTTCAGGTGGTAGATCCTTGGTATGGGATCCGGACCCAACAGTCATGTACTCCCCGATTAATAGTAGTAAGATATAACAATCAACTTAAATTTTCAATTTTCATATGACAAAAAAAAATTGACCAATTACAATCTATACAATATAATTAAACCCAATTGAACTAGATAACACAAAAGACAAAAGAGAATAAGATATGAGTTTAAACTTTTTAGACTTATGCAAATTAATTACATAATAGTCTATTATCGTACTCTACTTTTATTATAAAAACAATTAAATAATTCAACCAATAAAAGAAAAGATAACAACCGCTAGTTACATATTATTAGAAGTTGATTTGACCAAACTTCCAGATACAGAAGATCCAAGATTGAATCGAACTTGTTATAGTGATGAAAGCTTTGGTATGGTCAAGGTTTTAGATCCAAAAGTCCATTTCAATCAAAGAAAAAAAATCTGAGATTTCAGAACACTGTCTAGAAAAGAAAAGAAAATAAAAAACCATGACCATACCAGAGCTTCAACAACACTATAAGAAGTCCAAAACAATGGAGAAAAATTATTTGAATAATGGGTTATAGGAAATTCATGAAAAAGATTTAGAGGACTGAATTAGAGAAGACAGTTGAAGTGAGTGTGGAATTTGAGAGGTGTTTCTTTCTTCTTATATAATATACTGAAAATTCAAAAGATGGAAAAATATATATTCAAATGTGTTTTTCACTAATAGGTGTTTTCAGATTTTTGTCCTTTTATTTGACTATATTCTATTTTTTGATAAAACTCTAACCGGTTTAAATTTTAGGATTATAGAAACAAAATATTTTCATTCTTTCTTCTGTAAATATATTGGCATAATGAAAATTTTTAAAATTGACTTTGACTGAAAATTTATATAAAATAATGGTAAAATGAAGAAAAGGTAATTTTTTTTTAATTTGACTTGTGTGATAGGATGGTAGAATGATAGATTAAGAAAAAATCTTAAGATTATGCAAAATCTATGGACATTCATGTACAACATTTGTTTGGCCAAATCATGGATTAGATTTGTTCCCACTTCTAAAGATTTGTTTCCTAATTATTATTCTACCATCCTATTATACAAGATACAATTCAAATATTACTTTTTCTTTATGTTACCATTATATTATATAAATTTCCAGTCAAAGTCTATTTTATATTTTATTATGGCAATATATTTAATTTTTTTTTTGTTTCTACAAATCCCAAATTCTAGACCAATAAGAGCATTAACATAAAATTGAAAACAATTCAAAAAAGGATAAAATCTGAAAGACTTTTCAATTATTTTCCCCTTTTTATGAAATTATAATAAAATAAATTATATTAAATTTACATCATTTTTAATATAAATTTAAGAAAAAAATTGAAACATAACAAATTTATCATGATACTTAAAAATACCCCACAATTTTCTTCTCTTTTAGAAGGTACCACAAAATATTATTTTGTAAATTATATTTATCATACATTTATATATTTGAAGAAAACTAAATTTGGAAGTAGATCCAAGTCGGATATGAATATCATATTTTTCAAAACCAAAATATATGGATCTAGATCCAAAAAATTCATATATCATCTTTCAGACGAATGAATTTTCTACCTCTAAATATGATTTACATTATTGAATTTTCTTTAAGATGTTTTATCTTAAATTTATATGATTTTTAATGCCACAATTTAATTCTTTTATATTTTCATATAAAATTCATGAGTCAAAACAGGAACATCAAGCAATGAAACTAATAATATGATAATCAAAGAATATTCAGTAATCACTAATAAGAAAACCAAACTGTTATGCAAATATTTAAATATTTCAAATAAAATCGAATGAATGTGCGAGATCTTAAGCTAAGTTTTATTAGCAGCACATACCTTTAGCAAATGAATTTGATTGGCTTCGAGGTTTCTTCATTGATGTGATCGCTTATTCTCAAACTTTCTTAAGATCTGTTATCACTATGTTCATAACTAAAAAATACGGCGCATCTGATGAACACATAAAAACTGTGAGTTGGATCCTTATATAGAGTTAAAGTGTTAACCTAGGTGATATAAAAATTAAAACATGTCAAACCACGTCGAATAGATTAGTATTTATACGACGCCGTTTGGTGTGTTTTAATGTTTTGTTGCATTAGTTAATCTACTAACTAGTTCTACAAAAAGATCTATACGACGTCGTTTGACATGTTTCAATATTTGTTTTGTCTAAGGTAATCTTTTGGTTTTTTATAAAGTTGTCTAATTCACAAATTTTTTGTATCATTAATATAGCACCGGATAATCTATCCGTAAACTTCAACATACATTTTTACAGCTTTCCTTGTAACCAAATTCCCGAACTAAACAAAATTCAAGAATTGATGTCAAGCTTCGATATTTAAAGTTGGTGTAAGCTAAGGATCTTATAACGTCGACTAGGCATAATATTTGGAGGAACAAAAGATAAACTACTAAAATAAGATTTGTTTTACACGCATTCTATGTGTGACATGTCTCCATAGAGCAAATTATGTGTTGTATAAGTTTTTCCTATTTTATCACATACCACTAGCGGTGTCAAGACTCAAACCAACCCATACCTACATAGATTCAATACTTAATGGATAATGAGTCAACCCAACTCATTTAGTAAATGTTTGAGTTAACCCATAACTCATTTAAATTATTGGATTAATGGGTTAAATGAGTTAATCCATTTAATATTTTTTTATAATTTAAATAATAATCAAAATTAATAATTAATAGTTAATTTACTACCATCACTATCATTATCATCATCATCATCACTATCATCATCATCATCATCATCATTACTATCATCATCACCATCACTATATCATCATCATCATCACCATCACCGCGTTTTTGGAGAAAAAATTTGTGAACCGCTTTTCTGGCGGGAAAAATTATGAAACCGTGTTTTTGACAGGAAATTTATGAAACCGCGTCTTTGTTTACCCCATAGAGACGGTTCCGCTTCTTGTTAAACGAAACTGTCAGGAAGATGGAGAAGATGATCCTTTTCCTTATTTACCCCTGGACTTAGCACGATATTCCCATTCAGGACCTGTTTATATGAACATGTTGAAACGAACTGGGCCTATGGGGTTTAACGGTAAAACGCAAAACCCAAGTTTTCAATTTTCAAATTTTTTGTCATCCTATTTTTGGTTATATTTGGTTAATTTCGATTATATTCGGTTAATTTTGATTATATATGGTTAATTTTGTTAATAACGATATAATTTCGGTTAGTTACGGTTACCTATTCAACTATCCGAACCTAACCGAACCGAAATTTCTAAAATATCTGAATGGTTATTATATTACTATATTCAAACTAACCGAAACCGAATGGTTAACCGAATGCCCAGTTGGATGATAATGGTCTTGTGTTTTGGAAACTGAAGTGCTATGAAGAAGAACCAAAATATTCACTTCAAGGTCTGAAATTTACTAAAATTTTTGTTTATGCTTCTTATGCAAATATATATGTAGTAATTCTGAATCTTATTAATGCAGAGATCTAGGAACGTTTGATGATTTATGTCCACATGAAAGATGGTTTGCTTTTAAGCCTGAGCAGAGACCAAATATAGAGAACTATATCTCTTTCAAGAGGTAGGTTATTCTCATAAAAAGGCTATTAACAAATAACAATGTCATATTTGGATTTTGTAACGTTAAAATTAAACTAATCGTTGCTTTGTTTTAGTTAAAGATGATGATGGTGATTTTATGCTTACCTTGGTACGAATTCTACTATAATTGAACTGCGTGTTTCGGACTTCTATCGGTGATGTCAGAGTTTGGGTATTGTCATGATTTTTATCTTCAGAGAGTATGAATCTCAGATGTTTGGTATGTGGAAAAGAATGTAAATGCGGAAGCATCAGAATCATCACCAAGACTCAAAGCAAAGCTCATCATTTCTGAATAATCTTCAAGCATTTTTTTTTTATCTTTTGTATATCATAAATTTTTTTTTTTTTTTTTTTTTTTTTTTTTTTTTTTTTTTAAACCGGGGTATCCCGGGCCACTAAGTAAACCTCAGAAGCCAGACTAATCCACATCGGGTGGGCGTGACCCATGGGTAGGCTCGCGTACCGGGTATGCAAATGGGTCTAAGACATAACTCATACTCATGTGGCCAAGGAAAATTGAACTTAGGTGGCTTATTGGAATTACCTCCTCAAACACCACTACACCAAGACTACTTGGTTAATTTTCATTATGTAATTAAAAAGTATACTATGAGAACATGCCATTATGTAATTTTCAGAAGTATGAAAAGTTTAACTCATATCTTATTCTCTTTTGATCTTTTGTCTTCTCTGATTGTATCGATTGTAACTGACTAACTGGTCAAAAAAAATTTGGGCTAATGAAAGGTGAAACTAAAGTTTAGTGTGAAATGCTTGTTTTATGTTTTACATCTTTCCTACGCTAAATAAATCGTGGCTAGTTTTACTTGTAAGAAACTCCATAGGCATGAGGTCTTGTTATCTATGGGAAGTTACGTTATACATAGAAATCACCTTAATACAGCACTACCACTGAAACTTGCTTCCAAGATACACTCTATGGTATTCAGGTTTCTACAAACATCTGAAGCGTGATTCATCTTCTACCAGATAGGAACTCAGGTTTTGTCTGCAATTAGATATGGTATATACATTCTTTTGCACCTTTCCCTACAATATGTGTTCTAAGCAGAAATCAATTGTTTGAGTTTGCAACTTTTGGACTTTACAAGTACAAGAAAGACCTTGAGATTTGAGACGCAGTTGCACTTCTTGTCTCTTTTGGATATAGTATTTGTAAATGATCAAAGGGATGGTATTTTATTAAAACGCTATATCATCGCCAGGGCCGGATCTGGGCATAGCCAGATGAAACATTCGCCTAGGGCCCTCATTTTTTAAAGGTCCCCAAATAATTTTTTTTAAAATATATATATACATAATGTAAAGACAAAAAAATGTCATTTGAGAGAGAGATGGTTGGAAAACTTGACTATCAAAGTTTGATGAATGACTTTGCCGCACAAAATGCAAGAAGGGATATTTTTAAAATGTCGTAGATTATGATTAGTTTTTTTTAGAGAAAACTTATGTTTCATTAGTGGTTTAACATTTTTTTTATTTAAAACTTTTTTATGAGTTTTTTCTTTTTGATATATTATTGGCCCCCATTTTTTATTTTGTTTCAAGCCCCAAAAATTTCAGATCCGGCCCTGATCATCGCACACGTTATATGTATATGAATTTAATTCAGAATTCATATTTAGACGGAAAACAAAAAATCAGAATTCACATCAATATTATAAAAACTGCAATATTATATTATTTTTTTCCAAACCCGTTGTTTTATTATATAAGATATTTTAGGTTTATGGATAACAAAGACAAATCATTTTTTGCAATTAAACATGCAGAGATACATGCAAATTTATCGGTTCGAGAACACGCGCCTCTTCCTGCCCTAGCCTTAAACCTTTCAGTACACTCAGCATGACACGCCAAAGCTTCACAGGCCTCGTCTGGTGTCATATAAACTCTACTACAATCTTTCTCTCCTTGTAGTCCTTGTGTTTCCTTTGTCACCATCCCTAGTATAAAATTTAAAAACATATTTTAAACTTTTATATAAAATAAACAAGTTTTGAACACAATGCTGTGAACAAATAAACAAATGAGAAGCAAACCTAGAACTAAGACGAATATGAAGATAGCAAGAACGATGGGCCGTTTCAAGGAAGGTTAACGATAGAGGAAGCTAAATGTACAGCACTGATTTGGGCGATTCAAGCTGTCTGGGCTCTGGGTACAGACACGGTGACTTTGAGGGGGATAACTTGAGACTCTATAACAGCATTACGGCGAATTTACTCTCAGGACACATCGACAATCTCCGCTTACAACACTACCTAAGTGTACTCAACCAATGGCGTTTAATGTTTACAGAGTTCAAGGTTTCTTTTACGCATCGGGAGCAAAATTTGGGGGCTGACTTATTAGCTAAGCAAGCAATAACGTGTAATGTTCCTTGGCAGTTATATCATTCGTGTCCTGGTTTTCTTATGCATGTTGTAAACAATGATATTGACTCATACAGTTAATAAAGCCTTTGGAAGCAAAAAAAAATAAAAAATAAATCAACTAGTATAGTTAAGTAGATGTTGTAAACGGAAGAAGATCTTTCTACCAAAAAAAAAAAAAAACGGAAGGAGATCTCGTAAAAAAATTAAGAAAAATATCTATAAAATAATTAAAAATGAAAACAATATAAGAACTTATAGTGTAAATCACACCTAATAATATTATGTGATACATGAATCAAAAATTGAAAAAGTCAATATATAATTAAATAGATTCTGCTAAATGAGATTGGTCTGCTTCGTGTGTCTTTCCCGTCATTCTCGCTTTCCAGTATTCCTCGTTCTTGTAATTCTCAGGCAGATAGTTTAGCTCGTTCATCTAGAATTTTTTTTTCTGAATTTTCATTTGTAAACTCTCTTCCTCCGGATTGGATTACCATTCATGGAGTTATGTTTTAATTAATGTAATTGACAAAAAAAAAAAAATTAAATAGATTCTGGAAAATAAAGAAAAAATCATAATAATATTTACATAGTTAAGAGATTTATAAACTTGTTAAAATGAAAATAAACAAACCAATTACAAAATCTAAGTATAAAATCAACTAGTATAATTAAGTAGATGTTGTAAACGGAAGGCGATCTAGGGAAAAAAATAAGAAAAATATCTATAAAATAATTAAAAATGAAACAATATAAAAACTTACAGTAAATCACACCTAATAATATTATGTGATACATGAATAAAAAAATTTAAAAAAAAATCAATATATAATAAAATAGATTCTAAAAAATAAAGAAAAAATCATAATAATATTTACATAGTTAATAGATTTATAGACTTGTTAAAAATGAAAATAAACAAACCAATTACAAAATCTAAGTATAAAATCAATTAGTATAATTAAGTAGATGTTGTAAACGGAAGGCGATCTAGGAAAAAAATAAGAAGATCAATTGTTCCATCCCAACAACCACTTTTACTATATTTTTAGTTCAGTTAGAGCACGTCTCGAAGTGGAATCAGCCAATTATAAGTTCTAATGACGGATATATTATTATTTTTAAATCAGGTGGACCTGTACTTACCCAATTTGGACATATGTGTGTTCATTAAAGGATTTCGACCAAACCAGGAGGAGTTAAAGTATAAACCGATTTGTGCCATATTCTTGACTCATCAGACGCACGCAGCACGCGGCGAATTGGATTCACACTAATACCACTCAGATGTGAAAGTTATTAATTTTCTAAACCGAAGGATCATAGACTTTCTTTTTGGGACCTTTCAAGTTTGGGAGACTTCAATCACATGGTTGGCATCAATAAAAACACATTATTTTTATGAAAATTTACACAAATGGACAGGTCCACGTCAAAACCCCTAATAAGCTTTCATGTTCCACAAATGGGAATATATTAGGAAAATATCATTAGTATATCGAGTAAAAACACCCATCACTGAACCTCTGGACGCGACCAAATGAATACTGTCGCAATGGATTCAAAATGTTTTTCTGAGGTTTTTATTTGTACACAAATGGCCTCATGCATGGAGAAGTCCATATGATCTCCATTAGATTATTTAAATTTAAAGAGTGACGAAATGGTCCATAGTAATAGGGATATCCATTTATAAATAAACAAATGGTCAGAGAAATTGGATGGAGAGGAGAGGAGAGGAGAGGAGAGGAGAATTTAGAGTTTGGTCGAGAAAAAAAAACTGACATGGTACATATTGACACGTCTACGTGGATAAATTTTTAAAATCAATATGACGTGCAAACAACAAAAGGATCCATCGGTTCGAACAATACGGGATAACACGATTACACCCATGGACAAGTCCATATAAACACCCTGCTTTAGTTGAGATAAAACTGACATTGTATCTCTGGACACGTATAAAACCACAAAAGGATTTGCACATGGATCTATGGATCTAAATTATACTGGCCAACATAGACACACTTATGGACAAGTCCACATGGACACCCTGATGGTCAGTAGCTTGTGTTCACTTAGAACTGAACATATGTTTAAAAATGGATGAACATAGATGAATTCTAATTGGATATGTCATGTATATGACTAATTTTTGGTTTAGCATGATGTTTGTATTGGATGCTCATCCAATTACATCGTTCATAACCTATCATCCAAATGGAATTCTTGAATTGGATTGAATGATTTTTTTATTTAAATATATTAAAGTGGCTCTTACAATGTAGAAAAAAATAAAATTAGAATTTGCCGTGTAAAAAAAAAAAATTGTTTTATGGTTTTTTACAATGTATAAAACGAGCAAACAAAACAAAGAGAATATTCTAATTACTTTGTTATTTGCGATAAATCACAAAACATTTTATATTTAATGGTTCATAACTTCATATAAAGTACAACCTAATTAATTATAAAATCCTATTTTTTCTCATAGTTCCCTTTATGTAAGAGCAAAATCGTCTAAAAATCTTGTAAAAAGTATATTTTCCTTAGAAAGTATGTATTTTACACACTATGGGGGGTGTATTGAATTAATGATTTGCGAGAATTTTGGTTTTTTTCTAAAATCCTATGTTATTGAAGTTGTGATTTTAAAATCTCTTCCCAAATCCCATGTTATTGATCCCATGATCCTGAACCGATCTTACCTGGGATCGCAAATCCCAAGTTTGTCTATGAAGAGCGGATCTAATTGTATTGAATTAGAAATTTGTGTAAATCACTTAAAATAACTTACAATCTCTTGTTATTTAATTAAAGATTTCTAAAAATCATCTCAAATCCACTGTTATTCAAAGTTGATAGTTTCTTTTCAACAAAATAATAAAAACGGATTTTGAGTGATTTTAGATACCTTTTTAGTTGAAAAATAAGAAGAAACAAATCACACCTCAATAGGTGTTATTTGGAAGGATTTCAAAAAAATAAAAATTCATAGAAAAACCTAAAAAATTGGTTGTCCCTTTCGTCCAAAAAAAAAACCAAAGACACATTCTCATCGTTCTTCACTTTTGCAAAAACAGAATTTCAATGATTCTCCTTTCAATTTTGGAATTGAACCCAGAATACCAATTGTGTATCCTCCATTGTGTGTAAATAAAAGAAAAAAGAAAGGTCTGAAAATTCAGGTCGGAGTTACAGGTGTGACTTGTGCTGCTTGTTCTAATTCCGTTGAAAGAGCTTTGACGAGCGTTAATGGAGTCTTCAAAGCCTATGTTGCTTTGTTACAGAAGAAGAAGGTACAAGGAGTCAAGGAGGCGTGAGGACTATTCAATAATCTGAATGATTTTTGATCTTGTTAATTGGGAACGTTGTTGTTTCTTTTCCGGTTAATCAGATGGATTGAGATTAGAAGAAAACAAGCGAGATTCGTGATCTGAGATGGCGATTTACATGTTAGGTCTGTCAATTTCTCAAAATTGTGTTTTGCTTGTGAAAACATGCTCTGGCTGCTCCAAACTTTAACCTGTTATGTGGTTTCCCTGATGGCATGATCCTCAGATTCCTTGCTACTACTTACCCTGCTCGAACTTGGGTACGATGTTGCTTGATTCTACAAGAAGAAAGATAAGATCTTGAGACTCGTGAGCAAGAGGAAGTGTCCTTTTTTGAAAGAGATAAGAGGTAAAGAACCTGAAACTGTGGTGGTTAACTCGGGTGGACACTACGGAACTGCTGATATGGATTCATGTAACCCGGATACTGAGGCTGGCTTTATTACACTGCTGGTTCTGTACATAGACTCTTGACGGGTCAGAAGGATGAACAGGGTATTGCGGTGCTGAGAATACAGAGCCTCCCATAGGGGTTTGTGTAGGCAAAGGTCTTTGAGCAGCCAACATATTGGGGAATGGCATGAAGGAAGGAGGAGGACGAGGTTGGTTCATACCCATCCCCATGGCCATGTGAGGCATGTATTGTTTCATACCCGGATACATCATTGTCAACATAACACATCCCATTGACATCATCTGCATTAATCTCAGTCATAACCACAATGAAAACCTTGTGTCCTCTTTTTTCTTTGTCTCTTTCGGTAACAGGACAGTAACAGGATCAAATTTGAGCCTGTTACTATCTTGTTCCTTACAAAAAGACCCACAATATTAACATCTAGATCTATGTTTGGTTGGAGTCATAATAATAATTTTTTCTATGATTTTCCATAGCACTTTCGTTTATACACACATCGAACTATACTATACACATTTAATTTCTCAACTACTGTCAAAACTAAAATACAATAGATTTTCTATACAAACACAATTTGAGATAAAAAAAAATATATATATGCTATAGTGGAGGAAATAAAATACAAGGCAATTACTTCTAAACAACGAAATAAAACTCCTGCGCGTAGCGCGGGCAACCGGCTAGTTAAAATGAACAAAACTGATTAAAATCCTCAAAATTCCTCGAACGTAAATGCTATTCATCTTTATTGATTCTACAAAGTGGTCACAAATTCATATTGACACATTCAGTCATTTTTTTTTTTGACGGCGAAACATTCAGTCATTGAAGATACTAATAATTTGGGCTTGTTTTGGGCTGGGCTGATAAAATTATTGAGCCCATAACAAGATAAACCCTAATCTTTTTTTTTTTGGGCTAAATAAACCCTAATCTCTACCTCTCAAATTCTCAGTATAAAACTCTCCTCCTTCTCTTCTTAAATTTTGCTGCTTATTCTAATTCAACTATGTTCTTCATTCTTTTGTCGATATTTTTTTTTTCTAAAAAAGCAAGTCAGCTTCTTTGATTGGATTTAGGCTAACTACGATCCAATCAATTTTATAAAAATCAGAAACTTGCGAAATCAAATTAGTCAGTACCACTCGCCTGGATTTGATAATAATCATGATTATCTAGGCCCTTAATCTACTGGCATAATCCTTTTATTTTTATTTTTGTTTTGGTGCAATTTCTTCGTTTGCTAAATTGATTTGTAATCCAATTTAAACTCGGTCCTTTGGATCTTTCTTTGTGATCCTTACATGGGCACAATACTTTGAATTATTTGATTACCAATAATTTTGAATACTCCCATTCAAATTCACTTCTTAGGACAATTAATCTTATTAGAAGAATAAATTAATCTAATTAGAAGAATAAATATATGAATTGTGGGATATTGGGATATATTGACACCAAGGACGATTATTGATTCTAGATTAGGTTTTGGTCCTAAGACTCAGACAATCTAAAGAGAGGTTTATAGCGTAAACCAAATGAACATGGTACATTGGTATAGGCTTGGATATTTGGACCAAACAGAAGTTTGGTCAATTCGGTTTTGTTTTGGTTTGGAGCTGAAAACTGATAGGCACAATTTTAAATTTATTTCAATTTTCGGTTCATTAGTTTTGAACTGATCGGTTCATTGGTTTTTTTTTTTTTGACAACATATATTGATTGGCTTATAAAAGCCAATGAGGCGGAACATCGTTTACATAAGTAACATATTGCGGGGAGGTACGAACATGTCGTGCCAAATTATCCGCTTTTACATTCATGTTCCTAGGGATATGAGAGATCGAAAAGGATAGAAATTCTTCCCTGTCGCTCGCGATTGCTTCTAGGTAGACTGAGAACGCCGGCCATTCAGTGGGAGAAGACACCATCTTCACCAAGTCCGAACAGTCTGTTAGGAAAGATACATGGTCATTGCCTGCACCAATCATGCATCTCATCGCCCACACCAGTGCCTCTACCTCCGCGTGGAGGGGAGATAGACTTCGTCGTAGGTTTGCCGCTCCATTGGTTGTTTTTGTTTTTAATGCTTTTTATTCTTTTTTCCGTTTCAACCAAAACAAACGAAATCTGCATTAACTAAAATAACCCGAAAATACCAAATTCAACGAATATAACCAAATATACCAAATTTAACCGAAATATACCGAATTCAACGAATATAATATACCAAATTCATCCAAATTTCATTTTTTCCCGGTAATTTTTTTCTGACCGAATTACAGACTACTGAACTAATTTTTTTATCCAAACCGACTCAATGTAGGTGAACGCTCACCCATATTGACTTAGGACTGGTGGACTGGGTAATGAGTCCGGGTATAATGGGTTTACGAATCTAAGACTCAATAGGATAATTATAAATTGTTGGTTCAATTTCGGTTCGGTTTCTATCGGGTTTGGGTCGATTCAGGTTTACAATTTGAAAACCTTATAAAATACCCATAAAAACGAGTTTTTTTTAGTTTGGTTAAAAAATATCTGAACACATACAAAATCTACCCATAAATCCAAAATAAAACTCAAATACCCGAAAAACCATATAATTAACATATCCAAAACTCACAAAAGAGTATTATAACTTCAAATTTAATAGGGCTGACTGCTCCAATCACCCTATATAATAAGCGTTCAAGCTAAATCACCCTATACTTACAAATAAGCGTTGGCAATAGTTACACAATTGGCTACTCCATCCTCCACTTCAAAGTCAATTTCTTTTTCCCAAATCGATTTTGGGACAAATCGCTTTACTCTTATGTTGTTGGGTTAGTTGGATAAATGGGTAAATTAAAATCGGTATTAAAATCAGGTTTAACTAAACCAAACCCGATTTACTTTAATTCGGGTCAACGCAATAGAACCGGATTTCTCTAAACGTTTACAAATTAAACGCGATTTAGTGATTTTAAAACGTAATTAAGGTTTTTAATTGAATTTGATTAATTGGGATGGATTTTAAAATTTGGGTGGAATTAGAAAGTTTTTAAATTTGAGAGGGTGAATTAGGTAGGCGACGTAAGTATAGGGTGATTTAGCTTGAACGCTTATTGTATAGGGTGATTGGCGCAGACGCTCATTTGTATAGGGTGAGTATAGGGTGAGTATAGGGTGATTTGTATTTGTCTAAAAAACGCTCATTTGTATAGGGTGAGTATAGACGTAAGTATAGAAGATCCAATTATAACAATGGTAAGTATAGGGTGATTTAGCTTAAACGCTTATTTGTGTAACTTGGATTTGTTGGCAAAAACTAAAAAATGATAGAATAGTGCTATTGCCAACAAATCCAAGTTACACAAATCAAAGGCAAAGACGAGAGTAGAAAGTAGTATATAGACAAATAGAAGTTCTTAAACTCATTACAGAAGTTTTAAGGGAAAATCACATTTTTAACCTTCAAAGTATCACTGAGTAGCACTTTAAACCTTCAGAGAATTTCACTAACACTATAAACCACCGAAAAGATTTTACTAACACTTTAAACCTTAAAAGTACCTTTCATGTTTGCAACCCATAAAAAAATGACGAATCTGTCAGTGCGAAATAGTTAAATTTTGTTAGTTTGATTTAAATACCTTGTTTAATTAAATTTTAATTATTTTAATTTAATTTTATTATTTATTATAATTTATAAAAAATAAAAATAAAAATAAAAAAAATAAAACAAAAAATATTTTTTCTTTTTTGTCTATTCACCGTCCGNCTATTCACCGTCCGACCATAAAAAAATGTTAGTTTGATTTAAATACCTTGTTTAATTAAATTTTAAATATTTTAATTTAATTTTATTATTTATTATAATTTATAAAATAAAATAAAAATCAATAGTTTTATTGTCGGACGGTGAATAAACGAAAAAGAAGAAATATTTTTTGTTTTTGTTTTTTA
>OVAQ01000756.1:0-25580 GCA_900406345.1 Erysimum cheiri
CTTTGTGAAATGTGAACCTTGCTGGGCTTCGTAAGTTGATGTACCTCTGACGCTCTAAAAATGATCTATGGTGCGGGATCCGGTATCAACAATATACCTATAAAAAATTTTTTAACAGCATAAAGACCTGTATATTCGATCTATTTTCAATTTCTTTATGCTACTCTCTACTCTATTTAAGTACCCTTTTTTCTTTAAAACATATACATATATAACTTTAATTTATACATTTTATTTACATAAATATATTTTACATTATAATTTATAATGCATTATTAGTAAGAGCGACGCTCTACTCCTTCATATACTTTAAAGGTAAAGTTTAATTTATATTCAATTTAATTAAATTTAAAATTTTTTAATGGAATGGAAGGTTATGGTTCATCATCATAATAGGTTATGGCAAAGTTACGTTTGATATTGCTTCTCTTGACTTTGTGGGAGGAGTATGCAAACTTCATCACTTTCATCGCCGGAGATGAGGAATATTTGGTTATTCGTGGAAACAGTTTCCATATTTTCTGTGATCTTTGTTTTATCTTTTTTATGTTTTTTTTTTTTTTATCTTTGAATCTAGACAACTTCGAAGATTGGTTTGAGGGCTGATTCTAATTGCGGAATCACAAACTATTGGAAAAGCAACTTTTTAAAAAAGTTGAATTGAAAGCATTTTGAATACAGCAATTTAATTTTAACAGCGTAATAATTTTTGTGATTCTAATTAAGTTAAAAAAAACGTAGATTAAATAATTTGGAAATTACTGGGTAATTTGTTAAGTACTTAACTAACACCGATAGATAGTTCACAAAATTATAAGTAGTCTTTAAAAAACGAAAGAATGTGAATCGTTATTTATAGTTTTCTTCTTTTTTACGAACATATTCTGAAAAACTATAGTATAAGTAAGGTAGTTAATTATATCCTGTTTGACAAAAGAAAAAAAAAAATGTAAGGTAGTTATAATCCTTCCATCTTGCTGTAGATGATTAGACTATTACAAATAAGGTTGTGTTTGATTGAATCGATGAAAATGAAAATAAAAAACGGTGGTTTAAATCTTTGATATTGAAATGATTTTTATCTTTAATTGAGTTACTAAATATATTTGATATTATGTACATTTGTGTTGTTGAGACTATATTTTTATAATATTGTTTAATGTTTAGTAGTATAATATAATATATATGCTTCCAACACATTTATTTTCTATATTTTCTTTAACAATCTTTTTTTCGATATGCTTTTAGCAAAAACTAGGACCGAAAAAAAAAAGAAAAAAAAAAGAAAAAAAAAAACTAGGTTCGATATATATGCTTTTAGCAAGAAAAGTCTTTGACTTTCTCCTTTTACTTTTTCTAATTATACATACCAAACATATAAAATAACAATAGCTGGCAATCTGGCATAACTTATAACTTTATAAGTTATAACTAAGATATAATAGTAGCCACTGTTATATTATTATATTACAGAACGTATAAAACAATACAATATATGTTGAGGGTATAGTAACCAAAAAATCAATTGATATAAGTAATGTTAATATCTATTACAACTATTGTAATTGATCGTAAGAAACTATTCGATTTTGGAAATAAAGTGTTTTTGAAGTGGGCCAGTAATAACACAAAGAATGAGAACGACGCCTAGATGAACCAACATGCATGCGAGGTGAGATTGAGGGGGCCGGCCATCGTTATGAAAATAACAAGAGTGATATTTGTACCGGTTTTTAAATTGATTTCATATCTATTTTAATCCTTTAATTAGATGTAAAATGACTAACCCTAATTCCGATGTACATTACATTATAAATGCAGATGTGAAACTCAATTTCAGTATCAATTTTTTTCCTTCGAAATTTTTCGAAATCCTATCTTTTTTTTTTTTTTTTTTTTTTTTTTTTTAAAAANNNNACATTTCGAAATCCTATCTTATCTTCCAAAAACACAAGATTATAATAACAATTATTTTATCGAATTCCTTTGAAATTAATCCTGTCTGTGATGACTCATGCTGCAAGCAAGAACTGTGTAGTACTTTTTTCTTCCGGCTCTTCAACTAAAACCACGTCCTACCTTTTGTTATGATATGATTATCTAGGCAACGTACAAGTTCTTCCTTTTGTTTTAGAGCATACACATCGGGGTATCCTTGAGTATACATCTTATGACATATTTAATATTATAATAATAGTAAGATCAATAATAAGAAACAACATAATTTTCTTGATTAATGGTACAATCCTTAAGAGAACCCTCCTCAGAGTCTCTTAACCAAACTCACTTATATTGACTGATGAGACAATCAAACAACACAAAATCATATACAATCATGTTTCATTTACAAAAGAATTGATTTATCTACAATGTTTGATCCAAAAAGGGGCTTTGTAAGAGAAAGTTTTCTTCAGGAAAAATCATACCAAGAGATCTCTCATCTCCTCCAAAGTAATCATCACCATAAGAAGAAGAAGAAAGAGCTTACGACGTCGAAATCGAAGTCAGAGACTATAAATTTGAGCTGTTCAGAGACGAATTTCGGAGGAAGAAGATGAACAGATTGAACACCTCGAGTGTTCTGACTTCTGAGCAGTAACGGCGGTTATGACGGAAGCGCAATATACACCACGAGCCGCGCAGACTTTGAGGTCGGCTTGGATTCCAGCTCCGGCGCCGAAATCCGATCCCGCCACAGTCAGAACTTGAGTTTGAGCATCAAATCGACCGATCCGATTTCGCCCCAAGAGAGGACTCAGAGAAACCCTAGAAACCGATTTTTTGTTTTCCCGACAAATGAAAAGATTTTCTCATTAACCAAAACACGCGCCCAATCGCAGCTCGCCACGTCACGCCAATACTCGACCCAAAACACATCTTGGGTAAGACTCGGGTATGGCTTGTTTCTGCACTGTTTCAATTTTTCCCAATTTTTTATTGGGCCTAAGACCCGTTTGTTTATTGCGATAATGGTGGTCGATCTGGGTAACACTGATAGCGATATCGATCTTGCTGTTCGAATTAGTGGCCCAAATAATAAATAAACAATTGTAGTGAAAGAGCTAGCCTTTTATCTTTTGCTATCTCACGGGAGGGTGGGCGTGGAATCATTTCATTTGTGCTTTTTAATTTACGTGGTAATCCCTATACTAATATGACAAATTCTAAGACCGGTGGAAAACTTGGTTGAATAATCTTTGCTTGACCCCAACTGTTGTCACGTTTGGTGGCTGCTAGCTTCCTATGCCTCATATTTTCTAGGGTCCCTATTTTCTACTTTTGCAATAAATTAATAGGGAATGTGATTCATTAAACCATAATTTAATGATTTCACACCATTTTATTGAACTAATAGTATAAATATTTATTTCTTTTTGTATTTTCGACCAATGCTAAATGAATCATGTGCATCGATTAGTTAACTGGTATTAAATTAACAGACCTTTTTTTTTAATTAATGTAAACTTTGCATTTTTTAATTCTACCAATGCTAAAAATATATAACTAATATATCGATTAATTAATTAATATCGTGTAAATCCATATTTTTGTATTAATTTTGTTAAAATAATAGAAACTAATATAGTTTTATAGCAATTTTTCGAATTGATATTAGTAAAAAGCTACATATTTTGTATCAAGCAACTCAAATTAGTAAGGTTTATATTTTGATACTACTATTTAATTGATTCGTCAAGTGGGTCTCTATGATCACTTTATGAAGCTTAAAGTTAGTATCACTTTCGAATATTGTCTTTCCCTTAATTTGTATATTAATTAACGAAGGTCACAATGTGATATTAATATTAAAACCAAAATCTTGATATAGATATAATATTTAAATTTACTTTCACGTTTCCGATGATCTTCTACAAGCTACCCAGCTCTCACTCTCTTATCCGTCTGCAATATTTTGCAAGAGAGTACACTTTGAGAAAAACGTATCTAAATGAAAAATTGCATGAGATGAGTTTTTTACATGCAAAAAACATACAAGATGTCGTGAGATTTCGTAGTTCTACAGCAAAATGCACAACGGTCCGCTTGCTATTTATAAGGTTTTTTATTATTATTATTGTTACTTATCGAAAAAGATAAAAACAAAAACTATTAAACTGATCTTAGGGTTGATATATCCCGTCCCAAGCGTTCCATCGCCCGCAGACCATGTGTTCCAGTTCAAGCTACTTTCAGGCTGAACTTCCCTAACATTCATTATTTAACATAGAAAACAGCCTTTTACGACCCTTAGTTCTATGATCATATTCTATTTATACAGCAGAAGTCTTTCTATTCTTAGTTTAGTTCTAACCAAACATTTATCCCCAATTAATCGGCCTTGTCCCTTAGACTTGAGATCGATCATTTACTCGATAAAATCATACAATATGTTCGCTAACCATTCTAGGTCTAACAATTGCATAATCCTTCTATTCCAATCCAACGGTCAATTCTCTAACGACTAACTTATGTTAGAAGATAGATTCATTTAGAAGATAGATTCATTTACGTACCTTGGTTATCATTTTGTTTCGTCCATTTGAATGTCTCTGGACCCATCTCTTTCGTGTACTTGGGTTTATTTTTGCTAATCGGTCTATTCAACTAGGTCCAATAACTCTGTTCAATATTTTCAGCCGAGTTTATGTATATGGGTATTAAATAAACTATAATAAAGTAAAACAAGAATATCAAGTTAATATATAGAAATATAATGGATATGGGTATACAGTATAATGTATTTTCTTTTTGCCGTTGGAGTTTTAGTTTCCATGTTTAGAAGGTTTTGTTTTTTTACTCTTATTGTCAAATGTGCACCAAAAAAAAAAAAAAAAACTCTTATTGTCAATAAAAATACATAGATGGACTAATATGTAATCCAGTATTAGGCCAGGCCCAGTTATGCAATTTAGCCCATAATTTCCTTTTTTTTTTTTTGGACAAAGCCCATAATTTCCTTTTCAGATCAACAAATCCTCTGATTGCTGCATTTTTCTTCTTCGCTTCGCCGGTCGTCGGTTTTTTTTTTCAAATCATTGACGTTCTTTACTACCAAAATCGATTTTGAGTTAATCTTCTATGCTCAAGCGATAGCCATTTTTGAAATGGAGGAAGGTCATGATGAGAATTCTTCTAATTCAGGCGATGATTCCGCCGGTAACGTGGATCGCGACGGTGGATTGAGCGGATGTTTTTTCTTGGATCATGTTGGCGAAGTTTTGCTTTCTCGGAATCAAGATGGTTTATCCTGGAAATGTTCGGATTCTTCAGATTGTGTAAGATTTTCTCGATAATGACATATGAGTTCATTCTGAATGAACGTGCTTCCCTCAGGTTCATCAGATGAATGAGTTCGTTGACTTTAGGCTTTCAAATTCATCATGAATGATCATATTGGAGCTTCACTTTATGTTTTTGCTACGTAATAGATCAGAAATTGTTATGTTACTGATTTAAGGTTATTGTGCCTAAGAGAGCCAGTTTTCTTGTTTATACGTTGACAGGAAGGAACGACTTGTTTGGGAATTAGAAATTGCGAGAATTCCAAAACTGAGATCAAATTCTCTGATATTTATGCTGTGGAGTTTGCTAACTATGGCTTGGTGCATAGTCCAAAGTCAGGCCTTAGACATGCCAAAGAATGTTTCCGAGAACATTTATTAAATACTCAAGAGGTTTTGTTTCCTAATATTTGACTAGCTTCTACTATTGTTTGTTGTTTTTCTTCTGGAGATTACAGTGTAATGAGTCTCTGGTTTGATGTAGATGTATCGGTTCACTGTGCATGGATTTCAAAGTTCACCGAAGGACCCTTGTCTTTGGAAACTTGCCGCATTCACTTTTGGCCATATGGATTTGCAGACGTGCCAGAGTTGGATGGATCAATTGAATTACTATTTGATCAAGGAAGTCGAAAGACCAAGAAATCTTTTGGTAATTCTTATCGTTTCAGGCTCTAGTACTTTGTTTCTCCTATTTTTGTATGAATGCTTTGACAGGATTGCTTGCCACTTCTTTAGGTATTCGTACATCCAAAAAGTGGCAAAGGAAATGGCTCCAAGGTCTGGGAAACTGTTTCCAAGATTTTCATTTGCGCTAAAGTTAATACGAAGGTCTGCTTTTTATTGCATCACTAGCAGAATGATTATTTGATAATTATAACTGTTATAGATTATTCTTTGATGACAAAAGACACACAGATTTTGCTTCTTGGAGCAATTGATTTTTTTTTTTAATTTTGTGCTATAGTAGAGCATTTAAGGAAAAATGTTGCTTATCATGTAATGTAATTGCTTCATTGTGGTTTATCAAGGTCAAAAGTTATTGGTTGATTATTCTCCAGTCATACTAAATATATGCAGCAAATGGGCGCACAGAAACTGTGACACATAACTTCCACAATTTTTGCCATTTGAGATGTTTTTGGCCTTATAGTGGCCAAGTGAGACTTTCTTTGTCTACATTCATTGTATACATAATTTCTTGTGATAATATAGTTCTCATAGAGAAAGACACATTTAAATCATTTAACTTACCATTTATATCAGGTGATTGTAACAGAACGAGCAGGACATGCATTTGATGTAATGGCATCTATCCAAAACAAAGAGCTCCACTCATATGATGGCATCATAGCTGTTGTAAGTTGTAGACCTCTTTTTCTATCTTTCATTGACCCAAAGTACTTTTTTACAATGATTGATTCTCTCAGCGCATTTGTGAAACATTCTTGTGATGCAACATCTTTGAGTCAAGTTATGGATTAGTACAAGTTGATGAAACTTCTCCATTCCTGATATTAGTTGTCACATTTTCTTCCTCATGCCGCTAACCAGTGGATCATGTACAGTATATCTGCTTTCATGATATGATTGTCAGTATATTTATATCTTTAAAAATCAACCATTGTTCAGGGTGGGGATGGTTTCTTCAACGAAATCCTTAATGGATATCTTTTGTCGAGACTTAAAGTCCCTCTTCCACCAAATCCTTCAGATTCCTTCAATTCTCCTCAAAGTAGAGGTAGCTCCTCAGTTCCAGAATCAGGAGATGTAGTTCATGAGACCGACCAAAAGGAACACTATCCTCTTCTTCCTGATTCAGTTCAAGAGGTCATGAATTTCAGTATGTATTTGATCACTTTTATCTCGTCTTTGTTCAAGCTGGGACTGTTAACTAGCTGTAATCTCTGGGTGTTACTGGTTACCTGCAGGGACAGTCAGTGGCTCATGTGAAGGTCAGTAGGTTTCATTCTCCATTCAGTTACATTGCATGCTTCGGTTTGTCAGGTCTTTCACCCTTTCTTATTAAATCCCTTTCTTTCGTGTTTGTCTTGTTCTTTTTTGTTGAAAATTCCACAGGAATTGAAGATCCAGATCATCCCTTCAGTGGTGAAAAGCCTAGAATCGGCCTCATCCCGGCAGGTTCAACTGACGCAATAGTTATGTGGTAGGGTTTTTTTATCATCCTTTATTCATAGATATTCATGAATACCTATAGCAAAGATTATCATGTGCCATAAATGGGAAGATGTTTCACTTGTATCAACAATAAACTGTAGTTGATTACCGAATAAATAACAATTGCATACGCATTTTCAATCTCTACCGTCTCCATACAAATTTTGAAAGATTTGGTGATAGCTTCAGGAATGTTAAAAAAAAAGGGCTTCTGATAAGCTTAGAGTTTTAAACTACTGTTTATGCTCTCGCGTTTCAGCACCACAGGAGCTCGTGATCCTGTAACTTCTGCGCTGCATATCATTCTAGGTAGAAAGCTCTTCCTTGATGCAATGCAGGTTGTGCGGTGGAAAACGGCATCAACCTCGACGATTGAACCTTTTATTCGTTATGCAGCCTCATTTGCTGGGTAATGTCTAAACCTTTTTAGTAAGATGTTTTGCATTCCCATAATAGGGAATGGCAGATACTGTTAAGTCATGAAGCTCTAATTTCCATCCTCACTTACAAGCCTGATGCCGTAGATTCTTATTGTTAGTGGCATCCTCGTTTGTCTAATAAATCACCTCAATATCTTTAACCATTAGTGATGGTGATATGAAAATTGATTGCTCCGATCTCTAACAGAGTTTTTGTACAATTGATTAGTTCAGATACGGGTTTTATGGTGATGTTATTTCAGAAAGTGAAAAATATCGGTGGATGGGTCCCAAACGCTATGATTATGTTGGAACTAAGATATTCCTGAAGCACAGGTATTTTCCTAGCACATTTACCAATTTACACTGCCAGGAGATGTGCTAAACATTAGTGGCATTTCTGATAACTGATCTATGTTAATGCAAGATCATATGAGGCAGAAGTGATGTTTGAAGAAGCTGAACCAGAGAACGGTAAAGCTTCCCCACACACACGGAGTAAGACGTGGCCATTTCGAAATACCACAAGAACAGAGAAAATTCTGTGCCGTGCGAATTGCAGCATCTGTAACAGTAAGGTGGATGGGAATAGCATATCCACAATACCCAACTTGTGTCCAGAAAAAACAAGATGGTGTAGAACGAAAGGGCGGTTTCTGAGTATAGGTGCTGCAGTGATGTCAAACCGAAATGAAAGAGCACCTGATGGTCTTGTCGTGGATGCACACCTCTCAGACGGTTTCCTTCACCTCATACTCATTAAAGATTGTTCTCGTCCCAAGTACTTATGGTAATGTCTGGTTTTTCCTATTGTCATTCATTTTATATGTAAGGCTTATATCAGAGACTCCTTTATGGTTACAGGCACCTCACGGAGCTTGCGAAAAGAGGTGGAGAACCTTTGAACTTCGAGTTTGTGGAATATCATAAGGTTTGTAAAACATTATCCTTTTCAGATCTTCATAACTTTGGTTGGGTCCTGATCAAATGTATTTGGGGAATGCAGACGCGAGCTTTCACGTTTACATCATTTGGGGAAGAGAGTGTGTGGAATTTGGACGGAGAGATCTTTGAGGCTCACCATTTATCAGCTCAAGTCTTGCGTGGCCTTATACCTCTGTTCGCATCTGGTCCAGAAGTATAACAACATGCATGTGAATGTGGTTTTATATGGAGCTTTGTGCATAGTGACTCAAGTGAAAAGTTATGAGAGTAGAAACTAGAAAAAATATAAGGGATAATGAACATGGCAATGGGACCAAAGGAAGAACAAAAAGAACACGGCAATAATATTATAATATCCAAAGATATTCAAGATGTAAACAATAAAATATTAATATTTTTTATATAATTAAGTTATTTAATTAATTTTATTTTTGTTAAAAATTAAACAATTCATAGAAAGTTAGAAACACAAGTGTCTTAAAAGTCTTTTTGGCCATTTTCCAATATGAATCTCTCACTTAGAGACTCTTTACTAAAGTAGTAATTAAATTTATTTATTTTTAAATAAAAGAGAAAGAGTAGAAGTTGACAAAAGAAAAAAAAAAGAAAGAGTAGAATATGAGAGACTCATGACAAAATCTTTATACACTTGTCTTTTGATGATTAGGTTAAACTTTTGCAACAAATAAAAATTTAATAGAACCAATAAAAAATATTAAAAGTATTTTTTTTTTTTATTATTGTTGAGACTCTCATGATAAGTTATTTAAGTTAAAATATTCAAAAATGATAAAACAATAAAATAAGAACAAGGCATAATTATTCATCTTCTTCATGATTTTCACATTCATTACATATCACATACGTTAGTTGTTTTTTTATATGAATATATGCTTTATTTCGGATAACCATGTATAATAACTAACAAGTCATACTTGATGGAGCGGAAATTTTTTCATTATAACCCAGATTTGAGAAGCGGAGCAACTTTGACATGGCATATATATTTATTTTGAAAAACATAAATTTGTTCTCGTCTCTTTCCCTCTATTTATTTTTAAGTGCATTTTCTCGACTCTTCATTTATATAAATGATCGCTTTATAAATATGTCACTTTTATAATATATCATTCACTTTTATAATAGACGACGTGAGGACAAGATAGATCATGCGAGCAACTCAGGGCAATCAAACAGACATACTATATCATTATATGTATATTATGATACTTTTATGTGATATATAAAATTAATTCGTAAACTAACCCCAAAAACCAAGTGAAATTGGAATTTTTGTGAACTTATTTGAAATAGTTTCCCATTAAAATGTAGGAGAGTTAGAAAATGACTCAAATATTAAATCGTAAATCTCTAGTTAAATAGAAGGAATATTTTTTAAAAACCTTTAAATTATTCATGTTAGTTTTATTACTAGTTCTTTTTTCTGTGACGTAGATGATATATCGTAGAGTATATTATATATGTGAACTGGGATATATATATGCTTTTCCATATGTTGGATATGTTGTGAACGTTTCATGATTTCATATGGTCTCCCGTCTCCGTTCGATATTCTCAGTTGAAGTGCCATGCAAAAGGATTATATATACATGGCAGAACTATGTGAGAAAGACATGCATTTTATCAAAAAAAATAAAAAAACAGAAACAACAAAAAGGAACATGCATGCATTTTATTACTTTTCACCATGTTATATAAACTATAAATGTAACTAATAAATTATAATGATACTTGAGTGAATTTAATAGATAGCTTAGGTAATCAGAATATATATATATATATATATATATATTTTTAATACCCGAAGATTCTAGGCCGAAGCCCGTAATTTTCCCAGACCCGAAACCACATCATGTAATATTAGTTTCGTCCCAAACGTCACTCAAACTGGCAACCTCTAAGTTTCGCCTAGAATTTTTACCAATTGAGCTAAGGACATTTGGTGGTAATCATAATATTTGATGCAGCGTGGATTAGTAGTATTTTATTAGAATTAAGATTTTTAGAGGATTCAGGTTTTCATGATTTTTTGCTATAATTGGGTTGTTTAGGCTTGGGTTTATCCATCCGTTTGCAAACAAAAATGTGTTTGTTCAAAAGGAAACGAAAAACTATCACAGAAATCGGTAAACTCATTTACGAATATGATATATATTGGACTGTTGGTTATTAATCAGGTCAACTCCATTTTTCGAAGCTGATGTTTACAGAGAGTTGAATACTATATATCATTACAATTTTCTTCTACAATTTAAAAAGAAAAAAACACGAAACAAATGTGTGAAAAATCTTATCGAGATTAATGAACGATTCATAAAGAATTAAAGTTAAAGATTCATACAGACAATTGTTTTTTCGAACGGCATGAACATTAACTGACCTTACCAAGTATGAAGGGAGGTATATTGTTCTTGTTTCAATTACTAGTGCATGTGCTGTAAACACATGAGCATGAGTCTCATCAATATTCTTTTTTGTTTGTGCGTGTATTTTCATCACCAACATTTTAAGTAACACGAGACAATTAGCAATACCAACAAACGTATTCAAAGAAGTGATAAAAAAAGTACTCAAGGAAGTAATGTTGTCATATTTGAAATAGATAGATACACGTTTCAACTTGTTATATCATATAAAGGGAACAACATCATGTCATGATGTGGTGCGATAAGTATTATTGAAGAGTAAGAAAAATATATATATATATATATTTCATTTTAAATGTAAAACTTTTCATGAATACATATATCTCCATATATTTGAAAAAGGTATTTCCAGCCGTGCACAAAAAAAAATTAGTTTCCAAATTAAACTGACATTTTCAAATTCCAATATCTTACAAAAAAAAACTAATTAGCAAATTGTCCCTTCATAAGATTGTTGACGAATGCATAAACTTTCAAAATAAATTACCCATTTCGAAAGAATATAAAGTATAAACACAATTTTTGTGTCGACAATATGAACAAGATTAAATTATTAAAGGAATAAAAACCTGTGAAAATCAACTAAAAAAAAATCCCTGTGAGTTTAGGAAAAACAAAATTATTGATAAAAATAACTTGAAGACCCTCTTCTCTGTCGCTCTGATTACGAAAGAAAATTCTTGGGAGAGCAGTAGTAAATAACAAAAGTGAATCTTCAAAAATAATCATGAGTCATGCATATGACCAAGTAATCATAATTTATTTTATAGAGAGTACTATTTAATTTAAGAAGCTCCATAAGATTCTGTGGTTATTCCAAGGAATTGATTGTCTCTGAAATTGGGAGCACGAAGCCACGAACTTGTGTTTCTTCCATCAATGTCTCTTCTGAGAATATGACATTCCATTGCTTCTTCGACTTCAAGATGTCAAAGTGACAAAGAAAAAAGCTTTTATATTTCAGGTAGGTCCAATTTATGAAATGTTTTCATGTTTATTAGAGATTGTGATCATGCTTGGCTTTGATGGGTTTCTTGTTTCAACGCTTTTGTTCTTGTAAAGTTCAAAACTTTATGTGCTCAATTCATAAAAATTCTTGTTCTGAAAATGATTCTAAGTTGCAAAATTCGTCTCCAATTGCATTGTCTAGCTGTCTATATCTAAAATTGACTTTGGAATGTAGCTTTTTTTGTTATGTCTAGATTTTGAATCTTGAGAGCTTTGATTATGAATACAAAAGCATCTCTTGATCCATGCTGTTTAAATCAAGATCTTGTTAATAGCTTAGATTCTTATTCAGCAATGTGGTATCAATTTTTCTATTGTTCCTTGGTCGTCTCGTTTTGGTTTGGCTCAAGGATCTTCATTTCAATTTTGATGTTGTGAATGACTTTATCTTCAATCTGTGTCTCGTTTGGTTGGAGATAGATAAGTGATGACTAGAACCGTTGCAGACCATCTTGCGTAGGGCTGGCCCTGACATTTTTGAGGCTCCACAAGCCGGTGTGCTTGGACTTTCTGAAATCATAAGAAGAAATGGACTATTTTTTCAAAAAAATAGTACTGGATCAGAAGCCGGGGCCAGACCAGCTTCCTAAGAGGGCTAGCTCTGATCTTGCATCTCCTTCTCAATCACAGATCATTGCCATAGCCATTAGTGGGAGCAATAAAAGCAGGAATGTAGTTAAGTGGGCGCTCAAAAAGTTTGGTTCTGACAGAAATGTTGTTTTCAAGCTGATTCACATACATCCAAAGATTACTACTCTACCTACACCTGGTAAGTTCCAAATGTTTCTTCTCTACCTGAGACTTTATGTGACTACTTACGAACCTGATACCGGTTTTTGTTTCCTTCCTAAGCGGGAGAGATGGTTTCTATCTCCGAGGCACCAGAGGATGTGGCGGCTACTTATAGAAGACAAGTGATGCAGGAGACGAAAGAAACTCTTCTTAAACCTTTCAAGAAAATGTGCGAGCGGAAAAAGGTTTTTCTTTTCTCAACTTTCTTGGTCTTCCTTTATCAGATATCTTAAAGCGCTAAAGATGGGTAAAACTCGTTTCGAATCTTGTTAACAAAGGTTGCTGTGGAACTTCAAGTGCTCGAATCAAATAGTGTTGCAGTGGCGATAACTAGAGAGGTTAATGAGCATTTGATCAGCAATCTTGTCATTGGACGCTCATCTCATGGTCCCTTGTCATGGTACGGATTGAAACATTATCTTTTCGGTTTTAATATATGATGGCACAGAGTTGTCTCAGAGGATACGTGTTGAAACATTTCCAGGAGTTCTAATGTTACCGACAAGATATCAAAATATGTGTCAAACCTTTGCACAGTCTATGTTGTCTCAAAAGGAGTCTATATTCTTTCAAAAGATAACTTATCGTCAGACACAGAGAGGAATGAAACTTTAAGAGATTCTGGTAATGATAGAACGGACTCCTCCAGCTGTTCTTCTGGTTCAGGACCTAGTTCAGGTTGGGAGCTTATCAATCTTTTACCAGAAACTGATGTGTGATTCATGAGTCTAAAGTTTCTTCTGGTTTCTTTTGTACATTCTTTAGATTTAATGTCAAAGTCTAACCCCCATGCTCTGTCCAATAAGAGATTGCAACATCTTCCTACAATAGTAAGGGGGGTTACTGTTCACATGGAAACTAGTTCTGCTGATTCAGATGAAACTAGAAGTATGTCTTCAGATGCTGCCGAGGAAGTAAGCAAGAGAAGTAGCCCTGAAACATCGCATACTGCTTCTTGGAATCCTCGGTTTAGAGATTTTGATGAGAGAAAAGCCGCTACTAGTTCTATGTCTACCAAGCATGAATACGGAAATGTTAATCAAGGTGGAGATTATTTCACAGACAACGAGGTAAATTTCAATAAGATTGTTGTTAACCCACTTGTGAAATCTAAAGCATTTGGGAATGATAGTTTTTTCATTGATTTCAGGACACGCTCGAAGAGATTACAAAGTTGAGAGCTGAGCTTAGATATGCTCATGAAATGTATGCAGTGGCTCAAGTAGAAACCTTGGATGCTTCTCGCAAGGTCCGTTTAAAGAATCTTTAGAAAAATTGGATAACTTGTATTTGATGAAGCTTCTTAGCTATTGGTTTGTGTTTCTAACAAATCTGCCTGCTTTATGGTTTCAGCTAAATGAGCTGAAGTTTGAAGAGCTAACGCTAATGGAGCATAAATCGAAGGGGTTAGCAAAAATGGAAACACAGAATTTTGAGCTTAAGAGACTGGAAGAGAGAGAAGCTGCACAAAGAAGAGAAGCCGAGATGAAAGCAACCCGTGGAGCCAAAGAAAAGGAGAAACTTGAAGAAAGTTCCCTTGTGGCTCCAAAGCTGCAATACCAAGAGTTCACTTGGGAAGAAATCATTACCGCAACTTCATCGTTCTCTGAAGATTTAAAGATCGGAATGGGAGCTTACGGGGCTGTTTACAAATGCAATCTGCATCATACTATCGCCGCTGTCAAAGTTTTGCATTCCGCTGAAAGTAGTCTATCGAAACAATTCGATCAAGAGGTACTCAACCAAAAGTTTTATTGTTTGAAAGTTTTCTTCTTTTTTAAAAAAGAAGTGCTGACATTTTCATTTGCGGTTTAATCTCTCTTAGCTCGAAATCTTGAGCAAGATCAGGCACCCTCACTTGGTTCTCCTTCTAGGAGCATGTGCTGAGCGCGGCGCTTTAGTCTATGAGTACATGGAAAACGGTAGCTTGGAAGATAGGCTATTCCAAGTCAGCAATAGTCAACCAATCCCGTGGTTCGTGCGGTTCAGGATCGCTTGGGAAGTCGCATCAGCACTCGTTTTCCTCCACAAATCAAAACCGACACCAATCATCCACCGCGATCTTAAACCCGCCAACATCTTGCTTGATCACAACTTTGTCAGCAAAGTAGGAGATGTGGGTCTCTCTACAATGATCCAAGTCGACCCATTGTTAACTCAATTCACAATGTACAAACAGACAAGCCCTGTTGGAACGCTATGCTACATCGATCCCGAATATCAAAGAACCGGAAGGATATCTCCAAAATCAGACGTCTATGCTTTTGGAATGATCATTCTGCAGCTTCTCACCGCTCAACAGGCTATGGCCCTGACCTACACAGTAGAAATAGCCATGGAGAACAACAATGACGACGAGTTAATACAGATTCTTGATAAAAAAGCGGGTAATTGGCCAATCGAAGAAACCCGGCAATTGGCAACTTTAGCACTCCATTGTACAGAGCTCCGTGCTAAAGACAGGCCTGATTTGGAAGATCAGATTCTTCCAGTATTGGAGAGTTTGAAGAAAGTAGCTGATAAAGCAAGAAACTCGCTTGCCGCAGCGCCGATTCAACCTCCAAGCCATTTCCTCTGCCCATTACTTAAGGTAATAACTTGTTTGTTACGTTATCTGTTTACTTGCGAGAGAAGTCAGGTTAGTTATTGAAGAATGTTATGTTATTATATGTTTGCAGGATGTGATGAAGGAGCCATGTATTGCGGCTGATGGGTACACTTATGACCGGAGAGCTATAGTGGATTGGATGGAGAACCACCGGACGTCGCCGGTGACTGATTTGCCGTTACCAAACGTGAACCTTATACCCAATCACACTCTTTCCGCAGCCATTGTTGAATGGAGAAATAGAAATCAGTAAGGCAAACCCAAAAAAGCGGCGCTCCGTTTTGGTGCCTCTCTCTAAAACTGCGTAGCGTTTTTCAGCCTAGAGAAACGGCGAGATGTTCTTACAGCCTTTTTCTTGCATTTTTTTTCCATTTTCTTTTGGGTTTTTTTTTCAAATTTTTTATTTCTTGGATTAAATTTGGTTTGTTCTTTGGTAACTGGTTTATCTTTCTCTCTGTTGTGCGATCAATTATTCAATGTTTGTATTCGACGAATGGTATTTGTAGGAGTCACTTTTTTTCTTTTCTTTTTCAATTGGATTTTGTGAATTCGGTTGAAATGTATAGAATTGAATACCATTTTTTTTATGTAATTTGGATTTAACCGATGGATACATCATTTTCTATATATCTGAATCCGATTAGATTCTTGCATTCTTTTATTAGAGTATGTTTTAACGTTTGTGATTGATTATACTATGTACGATGGATGTCAGTTGTGACATGAAAAAGGCCATCAATAAACAATAATAGTATTTTACCGTTTTATTGTCATTCTGCAAAAACTTATTCAGCTAAAATATTCGATCATTCGCCTATTTCATTATTGCAGTAATTTGTTATACTAACTAAAATCTGTATTATAATTAATTAAAGAGAGTGATTGAATGAGTCGAATATTTGTTTGTCTTATCCGAGAAGTAAACATGTCAAAAGAACATAAATTTAAGCAGATTTAAAGTTCTTCTTGTCAACGAAAAGATTTAAAATTTAACCATCTCTAAAAAGTGTTTATTGACTTTTTCTCCAAACGTGAGGCAGACAAGTTTTAATCATAAAAAGGATTAACAATAATTAAATTAGCCCTTATAAACACGTTATTGGTTAAATAACTTAAAACTTAATTTCACATTCCATTTCCATTCACGCGTAGGCGTAGCTTAGCGTGGGTGCAAGTATCAATTTTCATTGGTATAGACTATTAATACTATTACTGTAGTATTAAATTTTAGATTAATGACCTTATCCAAATGTTAATTTTACATAATCTATCAAAATCAGAATTTGATTTCATCAATCAGAATTTTTTCATTAAATAAAATGTAAGTAACTATGACTGATTTTAAGAAATATGCAGATAAGTGATTTTTTGTTTTCACTTTTACAATTCATCACATAACGACAATACTACTTATCAACTAATAAAATGTGTGAAGGATACTGGAAAATATTACGTCAGGTGAAATAAAAAAGAAAAAGACATAACGCCATCAAAAAGACCAACTGTGGACCCCACAGTACATCAACGGATATTCGGATCTATCCAATTGCATTTTACAGTACTTCAGATCCGAACCCGAAACAAACAAACAGATTCTTTATCTTATTAATTGGCTTTCCTTTTCTTACACGGCACCGACCACTCCTGTCTTTGCCATTGTCCTCCATCCACTGCCTTTATAAAAAACAAAACAGCATCCTTCCGATTAATTTCATTTCTCCCATTGAAAATTAAAAACCAAAGGTTTCTTCTTTCGTATAATATTCCACTAATCAATATTTTTGCCCTTTTCTTTGGATTTCGAATTTGTCTTTGATTCCTTTCGCCCTACTATTTTCATATTCTCTACATCTGACTATAAACCCTAAATTTTGATTCAGATTTCTCAATTTCATTCAAATAGAAATTTGGGTTTTCAATTCAATTTAAAAAAAAAAAAAAAACCCCTAATTTCTTATTTTTCTGATTGGATTTTCAATTTCCGGTGAGTCTCCGATGATGAGGATTTATGTGATTTTCCTTGTGTTTGTTTCCTTATTTTCCTCCGCGTTATCCGACGATTCGATTCTCGAGTACCCGTCGGAAATAGAGATCCGACACAAGGAAGCTTCCGAAGAAGATGTCAATTTGCATTGTACGACCTGGAGATTCGCGGCGGAGATGAACAATCTCGCGCCGTGGAAAACAATTCCGGTGGAGTGTGCTGATTACGTGAAGGACTATGTGATGGGTAAAGGCTACGTCACTGATTTGGAGAGAGTCTCTGATGAAGCTTTGATCTTTGCGAGCAGCGTTGAATTCTCCGGCGATGGCAAAGATATTTGGATTTTCGATATTGATGAGACTCTTTTGTCTAATCTTCCTTATTACATTGACCATGGTTTTGGGTACATTCTCTCAAATTCTCTTCCTTTTATCTCAAACTTGCTTTGGTTTGTGTATATTTGCCTGAGAATTTCACAAAAGAGATCATTGATTAGAGAAATAACTTGAATTTGTTGATTTTGTTTTGGGAAATTTTTGCAGGTTGGAGCTTTTTGATCACTCGGAGTTTGATAAATGGGTAGAGAGAGGAGTGGCACCAGTAATAGAACCAAGCTTGAAGCTTTACCAGAGAGTGTTAGATTTGGGATACAAAGTTTTCTTGCTTACAGGGAGGAAAGAGAGTCACAGGCTTGTTACTGTTGAAAACCTGATCAATGCTGGTTTCCAGAACTGGGACAAGCTTATTCTCAGGTATAACATAACCACCATACTTGCTCAGACTCTTGGATTTGAACTTTGAAGCATAGATGTTTCTATAGGTGATGCAATGGTTAATGCTAGTTTTGATCTCTGGAGATAGTTTTAGAAAACATATCATTATCAGTTTCGAACATACTTTGCGATCTTTTTTTGATTTTTGTTTCTTTGGCCTTGTATGTGATGCGTAGATCTCCAGAGGAACAGCACAAGATGGCGACACTATACAAATCTGAGAAGAGAGATGAGATGGTGAAAGAAGGATACAGGATTAGAGGCAATTCAGGTGATCAATGGAGTGATTTGTTGGGTACCTCCATGTCTCAACGATCCTTCAAACTTGCCAATCCAATGTATTATATCCCCTGAAGAGCTTTACTTGAAAACTTATAAAACATTTCGAATAATCGTATATACTTCCTATAGAGCAATCAAAGTGTTTTTTAAAGTTGGATTGCCTTCGCTTGTAACTTTCTCTAGCAATCAAATGTACTAAAGACAGAGAATGCTGTGTTTTATTAACTTGTTTCGGTGAAAATAAGAAGATACAGATTACAGAGTATATACTACTCGTTTTGTGTATTCGTAATCATCTTTAATTACACTAACTCAAAGAAGTGCCAATTGTATAAGCATAAAAAAATAGAAAAATTAAATGGAATAAGGAACATGTATAAGCATTACTCGAAGAACAAACGTCGAAGATGAGCCAATGTACACATTTATAAAAGAGAGGACAAATTCAAGCATACATATGCTTCTGTTTCTCTTCAAAACACCAAAAGTAGTTAAATGAGACCCCAAAACTCTCCTTCTCTCTTCCTTCTGTTTTTTTTCTACTTTGATTAAATTTTTTCTTGGGTTTTCAATTTTGGAGCTGTTCGAGAACGGTATTACAGTTGTTCATGGTTCGGGCATCAAGAAGGCCGTGGTTCCACAGTTTCACCATAAACACTCTCCAGCACCTACACAAAAACTCACCTTTATCAACAAAACCACTTTCTTCTCTGAAACACTTGACAAAACAATGGTGGAAATAAGAGTTACTTTACCAAATCAAGTGTGGTGTTCGAACCATGATGGGTCCGTGTAGTCTTGAGAATGCCTCACATGCCCATGGAATGTGACCATCTGCTAATACTCTGCAAAGGGTCCAAAAACAGTGTGAAACTCACGCTTATTATGAGTCAGAGATCAGAGAACATGGAAGCAGATGTTATCTAATTCTTCACTTTTTTTTACAAGAAGAACTAATGCAGGGAATATCCACAAACTACTACACATGTGACTCTAAATTTGTATACTGTAAGACTCTACATCACATATACTGAAAATAGATAAGACATACCGCTGCTTCCTCACAAAGGAGTTCCACATGTGCATCATCTGCTTTTCATCCTTAGTCACATCAACAAAATCATCGAGCATCTGAAAGAAAGAAGAGTTTCGAATCGTAAAAGAAAGAAAAATTATTCTCTGTAAACTAATGAAGAATCAGGCAAACTATGTTGAAACCGAGAACAAGCAGGGACACTTCTTCTTTTAACAAGCGTTATATATGCACAGCGATCTGGTTCTACTGTTCCATATCGAACCATGAGGCTTGCTCACACATTTTCTATTGATATCTTAACAATAACAATTTTGCTCCTATAAAACGTTTGCCCATGCCCAGTCTTCAATATTCCTATCCCTTTCACACGAAGGATATATCTACCAAACTACTGAGCTTTTATCTAGCACATCCAAGTTAAATTAGAGTATTGAAGATGTTAAAGTCTAAAACATACCCTTCTATCTTCAAAATCTGCCACATCATCATCAACTTCATCTTCACTATCTCGGTCAGAAAGTACTTGTTCTAGAGCCATGGGCTGCGATAGTACACATAGTAAAGTCACAATCAATTGCAATCTTCATAAGTAATAGAGCTTAAAAAATAGATCACCTGAGCTCGATGAGAGTGGAAGAACTGTCTCTTCTGAAGCAGGCTACGGCTGGAGGAGAAAAAATATTTGAAAAAATCTCACTCACAGTAATTTGGGATCAGCAAGCTACTTGTAATAAAAACTAGGACATAAATTTCAAAGCATGAACCATATGCAGTTAAATGAAAAGCGAAGAAGAGGTAGATAGAACGACAAAAGAAGTCAAACATACTTCCTCAAGTCCGACCGTTCTATAGATAGCTTCCTCGTTTTTGCAAATTGCAACATTGTACTTCCAGCTATCGACTGCACATAATCTGGATCACCGCATGATTGCACGTCTGCAGGACTCGTGCCAGGGGGAACTATTTGACCAGACTCAGCACCCCCAATTCTTTCGTAATGCTTTCCAGGTGGTATTCGGCTCTTCTCACTTCTAACAGAATGAGCATCTGAAAATAAAATAAAAATTAAAAAAAGCCATGTTAAATGATCCAATGTTGTCAAATGCACATAAGAAAGTAAATTACTCGTTATGATGGGCTCTCATCGCAAAAGAATCCAATACTACAAATCCAAGTTTCAGTCAAACACATACCATCAGTCTTATCTAGCACCTCGCAACCTAATCCAAGATGAGGCCCTTGCCTTGAGCTCCGTACCTGACTCTTTTGCCTTCTACGTCTAAATCTCTTTGAACTGTCACATATTGTAGAATATTCATGGTCTGGAAGACTGACAGTCAAACGCTAGATAAGTAAAGGCAACATAATAAACCAGATAACTTACGAAAAAAAGAATGTTTGCTGCTTTGGGTCAACGTCGTCCTCATTAGTCTGCAGATATTTTTATGATAATTTACATTTAGAAAACTGTGCTAAGAGTAATCATCAAATTGGAAAAACTACAAAGACATAGAATATATTGTAGAACCAACTACTTCAAATAGGTTTGACACTCCTGTATAGTCCAGAACTTTATTCTACAGTCCTGCTTTGATGGCCACAAAAGTTAACAGCCATAGTAATGTCATTGTGATTTTATTCTCTTCACGTCAAAGGGCAATAGCAGGGATCATAGCGTGGCAAATAGCAAAGAAACTTTCCAGTTCTCTTATTTAAGTTTAACCACTCAAAAGTCAACAACCCATGGAGGATATTCGTTTGGACAAAGAAAATGAAATTGTCACAGGCTATATGATCTAGAGCAGAGAAACTAATCAACATAAATGAAACAAACAAGATGCTCTAACCTCAGACATCATTATCTCAGTCTTGAGGGAGACATTTACAGCCTGATATTCTTCAGTTACCTAAAAAACCAAGTGGAGCAGATTAGTGGCGCCCACAAAAAAAGAAAAATTGAGCAAACAGCTAACTGAATTTTGAAGTTACAAACCCAAAACTCGAAATTACAGAGATCATGGGTTGATGGCAAGTGATATCTCAGGCCCTACAACATGATTGGGAACAGAAGAAAAAAAATGCATCAGCACAAAGACTAGTCACTACAGCTGTATCTTTGACTGAGAGGCATGAATGAGAATGGAAATGAAAGTCCACCTTGAAACTGGCACATTTTACTAAGCAGAATGGACAAGAAAAGTCTTCAGTTACTGCAATACACATAGAAAATATGTATATACCACGTTAAGGAAACAGATAAAACATATATATATGGGTATGAAACAGGTTAGGATAATACTAAGTTACCTTCAGTCTTCTGCAATTTGTTATTATAGTATCTGTAATTGAAAACTACATTTCGTGTTCTCAACCTATGCAATGATTGTAGAAGTTTAGAGTCAACACGAAAAGATGGACATTACAAGTTGTATGTAACGACTTGTACACTTCCCATAAAAAGAGGAGGGACAGTCACAATTCAAGAAAACTGACAACTATAGATTAAGGGAGATAGCAGACAGGTCAATAGAGTTTATACAATTACAAACAATCATAATGAGGCAAGAAAGCTGAAAGCGCAGAAGGGTATTGTAGACTAAACTGAAGATTACCTGATAATTTGCAACAATGAAGAGGAAGAGATGTCATTATATGCAAATGAACTATATGGAGATTTTTCCGTTGCCCCAACCTCTTCTGCAGATATGGTGACTTGCACTTGCTGCGGCGAGCTCTTCAAATAAGAAGTATAAGAATTATAAGAATACGCTTACATAACATTTTCAGAATAATTGATGGATGTATAGCAAAGTGGGCAAAGTTACCGAGGTGAGGGGATTGCTGGGCACCTGAATCGAGACACACTTTTCCTCACTCATAGACTTTAACTGCAACAATGGACAGTTATTCCAATAATATTTTCATTCTGAATGATCAAGATTGAAAACTAACAGCAAAAATAAAATTCACAGTAGCAATTACTTCCAATTTACTTTTTCAAATTACATGAAAAAAGTTAAATTTAATATCCTCAATTCACTACAGGGAACAAAGAGTCATAGAATAAGGGGAATAGTCTTTACCTTTATGAAGCAGGGCTGCATTTCAACGAGAGAGACCGAGTCTACTCTCTGTCCCAAGTCCATGTTTGGAGATTTCTGCCACAACGCATAAAGTGATTGCAGAGGTATTTTGCTCCATAGGCAATGTCCTCCTATATTTCCTGCCAGGAAAAAACGCTCATGACGATAAGAGTCAATGAAGAAAGAGAGTTTCAGGAACTCTAATAACTGGGTCAAAGCATCCCTAATTCGTTTTGTTAATAAATAGGACTAAGGTTTCTCTATACTATGACATATAAGAAAATGGTATGTCCAAATAGATACACCACATTTTTAAAATCAATGAAAAAATGGAAATACCTGAATGAATCTTGCCTGAATCAATGCCAAATTGCGAATTTTGAGCACCAGCTACAAGAAAGAAAATAGTTTGATCACTTTATCTGAATACTGTGCATATACGAATGTCTTAAAATAATTTTGTACACCAGTCAATCTTAATCACCAAAGCTGATAAACAAGATAGCAAGTGATCCTGATTTTGCCTCCAACGCGAGTCTATTCATATCAGGGAGAAGAAAGTTGGCTTGGGCTTGACTAACTCCATCGACCCCCGGGCCACCAGTTAGGATACATGCTCGACTGAACCTATATACTGCAGAATACTATAATTTGAGAATTTCAAAAAAGAGTTAGCAATGATAGGTAAGTTACAAATTATAAAGATCAATCCAATTCTGTCTGAAGTTCAAAGGCCTACCTCGGCGACAGGCTTAGGAGAAACGAGTCTTGCCAACAAAATATACAGAGGAAACAATTTTTGAGTTTGTACCCCAGCATCTATAGTGCTCGAAAGGAACACAGTCATTTGTATTCTGCACAGCAGTAATATGTTGATTAGTATCCACCAGTGGGTAAAGTCTCAAAATCTTCTTCCCAAAAACGTAGAAAGCATTCAGGTGCGGAATGAGTTATTGAGGTATAGTATAGAGATTCTGAACAGAAGAAAAAAAACATTTACCTCCTTTTATGTTTTGCCTCAATCTTATAATGCAAACATCGCTGAAGAAACAAGGGCTACACAGGAGACAGAGAGAGAAATGGTTATGATTGGACATTATAGCAAGATTACACATGCTTGCATATACCAAATGAAGTCAACTCAAACTAAACCAATACTTGTGATATACCAGCTGAACAGCTATTTCGTTACTTACTCATAATTAAAGATATTCTCTCTACAGAAAGGTTACAAGAGCTAAAGGAACACATACATTCCTAATAGCACGGCGCTGAATAATATTGTAGAGTTCAACAGGCTTGCAATACGCCATAAGGCTCTCTTCAGCAGCAATCTCCTCCTCTTCCGAAATACGCACACGGGAGTCTTCATGGCACATTTGCTCTGTGCTTCTTGAACACCTGTGATTCATCATAATACACCACCAAAATTCTTCAGCTTCGAGTCAACTATTGTACCAAAGAATCCGCAAGCATTATCATAAAGAGAAACAGTCTAAATTACACAATGCCGAAACATTATAAAAGAATTTTGGGTGAAAGATCCAATTAATCAAAGACTTACGAAGAGGTTTCACGAGTGATGAGAGGAATGCCTGGCATTCTCGCTAAGAGATCCTAGAGTTCAATACCATACCCAGAATCACTACAGACACCATCACAGACCACAAAATGCTTCAGCTACAAACCTGCAAAAATCGCAAAGAAGAACAATCCGTCACAACAGCAGAAATCATTACAACAAGCGATTAGCAGAATAACACAATAATGGGTTAATTTGAACAGTCACCTCAAAAATTCCAGAGAACTAACCCAAAGTTGGGGATTGAGCTAATTAGGAGGTCAAATCTAGAAGAATGGGTTGTTGAGATGAAGAACAGATTCAAAAAATGGACAGAGATCTCGATTTGAAGGAGAAAGTGAAGGTTAGAATGGAGATGGAACAGTTAACCCAGGAAAATAAAGGAAAAAGAAAGAAGAACCCTAATTGTGAGAATTATCTTCACGCGAATACAGACGACGAGATTGTGACAGCTTCAGAGAGAGAGAGAGAGCGTTTTGTAATTAATTTGTTTTGTTGGGTTCAGAGAGACTGTAATTTTTCTTTTTTTTCCTTTTAAGAAAATAGCGTAACCATGTCTGAATCTTACCAACTCTCACGTGAATAATTTGTTACTGTTACTGTTACTTTTATTTTGTTTTTCGTTTTGTTTTTTTAATTACGAACACTATCTATTTCACTAGATTTTTATCATGAAAATATCGTGCTAGTGGCTGGCTGCATTATTATTTTCAATTGATAAATAAAAATAAGAGATAATTGAAAAGATAGCATAATTTTCAGCCCAAATTAGTTTTCTAACAAGATTGGTTTCCATGCTTGAACAATAAAACTAATCTGCCACAAAATTAGACCAAAATGGCCATCTCGCTTCGACGCGCCCAAACATATACAAGAGATATATAAGGTGTTATGTATCCATGATAAATTAGATTTCATTTTCTCTCTCCTCCAACTGTTCACCTTCTTCCTCTCTAATCCGAGACTTCGCCAGAAAAGATGATTCGTCCTTCTCTTCTTCACTCTAAACGGCTTCGTCTTCTTCGAAACTCTCACCTCACTTCCATCANTTTCCATCAATTCATCGCAGACGCTAGGAATTCTATATATTTTAAATAAAACTGTTCATCTTCTTCTGCATATCTCATTACATGTTCGGAAATTCGATCCGTCTCGCCACCG
>OVAQ01000757.1:0-25531 GCA_900406345.1 Erysimum cheiri
ATACCTCTCCTATACAAAAATAGCTCTAACGCTTAGGTTTTATATCTCCCTTGCTTGTTCAATTGTAGCGCCGCTTCTCAGTTTCTTCAATGGTGGGTGTTTCTCTCTCTCTCTGTGTCTCTCAAGCATTGACATACCTTTCATAGGTTAAACCATACAAGAGTTACTGGCGTGTGCAAGTATGTCAATGCGGTGGCTTGCGGATGATAAAGTATTTATAATGTGGTGAGTGAAGCAGAAATAAGGCTAGGAAGCTTAGGAATCCCAAATAGAATATGCTCTTTCAGGATAAGTAAAATCTTAATGGAAGATAATATAGGGAAGATTTTGTGAAACTTCAAAAAAATTTGGGATATACTACAGTATATGCTCTAAGTTTTTTTGACTGTGGTATGATGAAGTATTTATAGTGTGGTGAGTGAAGCAAAAATAAGGCTAGAAAGCTTAGAAATCCCAAATAGAATATGCTCTTTCAGGATAAGTAAAATCTTAATGGAAGATAATATAGGGAAGATTTTGTGAAAGTTCAAAAAAGTTTGGGATATACTACAGTATATACTCTTAGAGGATAAGTATGTCTTGCATTTTGAAGATTCTGCTAAAGATTTTGTATGCATTTATTGGTAGAAAGTGAAAAATAGTTGTTAACATTGTTTGTGAATCATTGTTATCTTGTTGTTATCTTGTTATATTTGTGGTTTGCTATTATTATGGTTTGTTGTTATGCTCTAATAAATAGGTGAATTTGTTTGTGTCTGATAAATAGGTGAACTTCAAATTTGTTTTTGGCTTGCGACCGAGGCAGTGGTGGTGTAGGATTTATAATGAAAGAGTTGAAAATCAGATGGTTTGATTTATATGCAGCCTGCCGGCAGCCATCACACACCACCACTGCCTCGGTCGCAAGCCACCGCTGATTTCCCCACATTTAGATAAGAAATTCATTTTTGTTTAATTTAAACACATTAATTTATGGGCAATTCTCTAAAATACCACCATTTTTATTTTTTGGACAAAAATACCACCAAAATAAAATAAATTTTTTAATTTTTAAACTTTAAATTCTAAATTCTAAACACTAAACCCTACCCCAACCCTACCCCATAAATACTAAACCCTAAATTGCAAAATAATCAACCCAAACCAAAGATTTAAAATTTCATACCTATGAACAATAATTTGATATTAGTGGTATTTTTGGAAAGAATACTTTTTTAGTGGTATTGGAGGGCAAAAAAATACTTTTTTTGTCTTAATTTATAGACAAAATAGTTATCCGTTTCGTTTCAGTATATATTTTTGTTTAATTTCTATTCCTTGCACTAATACAAAGTTATGGCTATATATTTGGTCAGATCGCTAATTTAATTGTTTCTTGGTTACCATTCGACTGGTGCGCATTGAGGCATACGTAGAGGGCTTCTTTTATTCAGATGCATACATACACATGCAAACAAACATACATACTTTTTAAAACAGATATGACTATATATGACCATATACAAGCGGCCTCATCTCAACAATAGCCATAGCAGTTGCACTTACGGAATGGCACGGGTCCCTCACATTGACCAAATATGTTATCAAGCTGCTTACAATCCCAATCGCAGTAAAGGCAACTAATAACATCGATAACCGCGGTGGAGCAAATCTTTCCTGTGACATCTTAAACCAATAATATGAGAGAACAAAATTGTTAAATATTTCGTTAATTAGACAACTTCCAATAAATCAGATCGCGTCTACACATATGTTGCTAAGCTATAATTAATTATACCTCAACTTGAGAAGATTGGCTGCCTGATAAACGGTCCATATATCGTCTAGATGGCGTCTGCTCAACCTCATTAGTAGCTAAAACAATTTCACCCTCCAAAAGGGACTTAAGGTCGCGCCTCTCGGTTATCTCAGCTTTGATTACATCTACCCAAATGTATAGTGAATGTTATAGCAATGATATATAATGACAGATAGTTTTGTGCTATATATTATGAATCTCCTGTAGTTAAGTCTATTTTGTGTACATATGCTTTGTTTCTGCCTTCTGGCATATTGGGATCTCTCGGATTTTAATTTTGATTTACGAAGAACTTTACTTGGTCCTATTTATGATTTTGGTTTTATTGATAGAGTTCCCACATTTTATTAAAAAAAAACCTCAATTCAAATCTTCAGTGACATTTTAGAAAGAAAAAAAAATCATGTACGTAAGAAAAAAGAAATATCTAAGGTTAGAACTTTACCTATCGTAGAAGAGACCGAAGACAATTGCGATAATGAAAGCAAGCTTGACAAGATCCTTAGCCATATCTTCCTTTAAGTCTTACTTGATCTTGTTGAACAAACCCAACTCTAAGGTTATTTATAAGGTTACAACGGAATTGTGTTTTTTTGAAAGAAAAATGTGTACAAATAAGAAAGAATAAAATAAAAGATAAGAGAGAAATTAAGTTAATAGCCATAACTGCTTATGGGCCGGACAAAAAAAAATCAAAAGCCATAACTGCAAAGCAACCAACTTTTGTGTGATGCAGAAATTAAGAGCCACAAGTTTGTAACTTTGAAAAATCAACACGTTGAGGTTTAGTAAATGACCCACTTTGTAGACTTATAACATGATTTTACAGAGGAGCTCTTGTTTCTGTAACATGGTAACTGAAAAAAAAAAAGATAAATAAGAAAGCATAGTTGAATTACATAGAATTACGTCGGTGTTAGGTGTCGGTTATAAAAAAAAAATATATATATATTACACAGGGGACCGATCGGTCTAGTGGAGACTGATCGTTCTATGCCTTTTTTTTCACTTGTATCGGTCTTTTGGAGACTGATCTGTTGATAGTGAAAACCAATCAGTCCAAGCCTTTTTGTCTTTCCTAGCTCCTTGAATGCTCAAAATGTCCAAATTTTCTGCTGTATACCAAATTGTGTACAAAAGAGTAACAAGTAGGTTAAGTATTAAGCTAAGCTGTTATAAATGACAATTACTGAAACGAACGAAAAGAATTTACAAGACTATGTCTACGTGCATAATATACTGTAAGGTAAAAATTTTGCGAAAATGAAAGCAAGCGTCACCATATTCTTTTAGCCATATTTAGGTCTTGCTTGAAACCAATCAACTCTTAAGGTTAGAGTGAAATTGTAATTTGTACCAACACATTTTTAATGAGAATTAATTTCAATAAATTTCTCCCAACTAATAAATAGCGTTTTCTGAAAAGAAAACTGTGGACACATAAGAGTCATAAAAGCAAACTATCCAACGTTAGTGTGATGCACAAATTAAGAGCCATAACTGCTAAGTAAACAAATTTTGTGTGATGCAGAAAATAAGGCCATAACAACGTTTGTTCAAAAAATGAAAGTCACATCAAGAAGAAAAGTATGGTCATCAAGTATAAACCCCTAAATCGCCTTAGAACCCTGTGGAACTAAAGGATTCCAACACATGTTTAGTGATAAGTTATCACCCACAAAAGGGTATTCGGGTCCTGATGTTGCAGGTCATTCATCTCATTCAATCTTAAATTTTACATTCCCCAAAGTACAGAAAAAAGAAGAAGAAGCTTTGTCTCGTCGGAATTGACACAATCAAGTCTCCTTTTGGTTCTATCACAGTAAGAGATGAGCACTAAACCGCCATTTTCATCTCTATCTTCTTGTGAGGATCATAGCCTATGAGGTCAAAGTCTGCAGCCACAAAAGAATCAATTTGTTTCTTCTCCGGGTTTATCTTCAAAACCTGCAGTAGTGAGGCCATGGCGGAAAAAAAAAAATACAGTAAGGATAGATGAACAAATATGCATTCCTCGCTGATCATTGTTAGCAATACTTACAGGAAACGGTTTGGGTGGATTCTGAAGTTGTTCTTGCAGAGGCCTCACATGATTTTTGTACACATGAGCATCCCCAATAACATGGATAAAATCACCAGGAACAAGATCGCACACGTGAGCAAGCATGCAAGTAAGAAGAGAGTAAGAAGCAATGTTAAATGGCACACCAAGGCCCATGTCCGCTGAACGCTGATACATTTGACATGAGAGTTCCCCTTCTGCCACATAGAACTGCAAAAAAAAAAAAAGAGGAAGGAGAAATCAAACTCATTGTAAGGAAGCAAAAGAATTAAAAAATAAAGTAGAATAACCTGTGCAAACATATGGCATGGAGGAAGTGCCATCAACTTGAGATCAGAAGGATTCCAAGCTGACATTATGATACGGCGATCATCAGGATTGTTCTTGATTTTGTCAATTACATCTAAGATTTGATCAAATCCTTGACCGGTATAATCAGCATGCATATCTGTGTACCTGTAAAACAAGAGAGAGATGTTTCACCAAAAGAAACCCAGCCAAACAGAAGAAATGCCAAAGTATACATAGAAATGTTACTGACTTAGCACCAAAGTGTCTCCATTGAAATCCGTATACAGGTCCAAGGTCGCCTTCCTCTCTCTCTTTCAGGCCAATACTGAAATTACGGTGGAATAATCAGCAAGAAGGCCGTCAAAATTAGTTTTTCATTTCCTGAAAGGCTAATGCCGGTTAAATATCTTACCCATCTAGATACTCTCTTGACGCATTCCCATCCCATATATGGATACCTTTTTCCTGAAGGACCTGCTCATGTATAGAAGCCTATCAGAGAACTATCTAATTCATTTGTATAGACTTAGAGCACAGCAGAGAGACAGTCTGGCATAATCATGGTGATAGAATATCTCTTTTTTACCTTTGCACTAGTTGAACCGCTTATGAACCATAGAAGTTCCTCAACAACACCTCTCCAGAAAACTCTCTAGACATGATGCAAACAGATTCATGAGCTTAAATATGAGATAGTGTAGATACGCATCTGCCCCCAAAATTAGAGCCAGCAAAACATGACAGGAAACAAATTATTCGCCTTAAAAGAGTAAACGAAGAAAGTTCGGGAAAAAGTGAGCATACCTTCGTTGTAAGAAGTGGAAAACTTCTGCGTAAATTGAATTTCATCTGTGTTCGAAAAAAATGTTAGATCATTTAACCTTAATAACCAACAGGGGAAACATAAAAAAGGGTCTTTTACATCACCTGACAACCAAATTTTGATAATGTACCAGTCCCGGTCCTATCATTCTTCACGTTGCCATTTGAGATGATATCTTCTACCATATTCAAATACCGGTATTCCTCATGCTGATCAAAAACCATCTTGGGAAGAAACAAAAACTTCTTCCCATCAAACTGAAGGGACTGTGACCCATTGCTTTCATCAGAGGATTCATCAGCAGAACTTTTCACACGAACAAAAGTCGTGAAGCGAAACCGAATTCCATTTTCACTTATTGGAAACGACGAACACCAGGGCTGATAAACAGAAGTGTCAATCGCAGGTATAAACGTATCACATTCAATACTTGTATCAATCTCAGTTAAATGGATAGCATCACAACTAGGCCTGTTCAATGCTTCCCTACAACACATACAAACAATCAACACTTAGTTCCAATAACTGAGATTAAGAATCACCAAAAGGAATGAAAAATTTAACACATTACCTCAATATGTCACCACCTCCAATAACAAACACTCTCTCAATAGACAGACAATACGGCGGTGCAGCTAATAAATCAAGAGCAGAATCTACACTACTGCAAGTGACAACATTCTCAGTGTTGGCTATATCAAACCCACCAGAACGAGTTAAAACAACGTTAAGGCGACCCGAAAGCGGCCTATGCTTAATGGGAATAGACTCCCAAGTTTTTCTACCCATCACAACAGCATTCTTCTTAGCTGAATCAGACGTAGTCTGAGTGATATCCTTAAAGAACTTGAGATCAGTAGGCAAATTCCATGGCAATTTCCCATCTTTACCAATACCCATTTCTTTAGTTGCAGCAACCACAACTTGGTAAGTCCTTTGAGGCTCTGAAGCAGCCATGGTTGTGACATTGTCATTGAGAGTGGTTGTTGCCATTGTTGAAATCAAAACCTTGGAGATGATATTTGCAATAGATGATGATGAATTGCGATGGAGATTACAAAGCCGCCTTTGAGGAAAAGACAGCAGAGACTGAGAAAATCAAACACAAAATCAGATTCATACGAATTAAACTATGCAAAAACAATTCAAGAATCGAAATTTCGACGACGTAAGCAAAAGGGTATGAAGATGAGATCAGTACTGACCAATTTAAAGGCGAAAGGAAGAATCTTTGAGGGATTGGGCAAATACCCAAAAGAGATTATCGAAAACCCAGAAGAGAAGTAATTGGATTTCAAAGACGAAATCGGGAGAAAGTTGGTAAAGGGTACCTTTTTTTTTTTTGGGTTGAAAAGGACAGAAAGAGAGGATAAGCGGGAGAGAATAGAGGGAATCGTCGATTCGTAAAACGCTCAAAGTAGACGTGTCTCTCTAATCTCTATCAACCCAAACTAGGACAAAGACTGTTGTCAGTTCAGGCCCAAGAATGTGTGGGTCTATAGATGGGTGTTATGGTTAGAATTTTAGAAAAAGGGTTTGATTGTGGACATGGTGTCAAACGAACTAAATTTGTGTAGGCAGACGATAGATCCATGAACATGATCGATCATCTACTCTCTAGCGGTCGAATCCTTACGGTTGCGGAGGCCATCCGCAATATGCTTAACACCAAAATTATTTACATAACATTAATTCATAGTTATTAAATTACGTTGGTATAGGCTTATAGCCTTGAGTTAACACCGACTATTCAACTTGCGATCATCCTAGTCTTATTTCGTGTGATATTATGTGCTAAGAGTACAAGGTTTTTCGATACGCTGAAAATAGCTCATACAACTACCCTCATTTTTGCCCCATAATTAACGATGTTGTGTATTCCAGTTTGATTTTGTGACTAGCTGATCAAATGAGCAAATCCTTTATGGGAGACGTCTTCTTTGTTTGTGCGACTAGTATAGATACAACGCGGCGCGACCATATATTTTAAATTTTTTTAGAAAAAGTGCAGTCAGCCATTCGAAGGATCCCGAAAATCCGATTCCAACAAATGTAATTCACTTCGTTACATAACAATTCTATTTTTTTTCGAATTCCATTTATTGTTGTTGACTCAGAAATTCCACTACTAAAGATAATTGAATGTACTTGTCTATGTGTTTAAAATACGAAATGTGGAGAGGAGATGTAGACCAAAGGCACTTCTTGATATACTTATTCTTCTTGAGATACTTTGGTTGCTCTTAAAAATATTTTATCGGTAAGTGGTGGGGTTGCACTTAGTCCAAATTGGCGTCATTCTTTTCCTATTAATTATAGCAATTATTGTATTGATATGATTGGACTTTCATAAATTTTAATATTATATCATACACATGTCCATTTCCAAATATTAAGAACAAACAAATTGTAAAAAAGAACACACCTTTGGACCTTATCAATAGCTTGTTAGGATGAAAAATCAAGTACTTTTCTTGATGTCTTAGTTTCAGATGATCCTCACCATTACCATCTTCCATCCTTTCCCCTCTCAAGCTCTCATATCCAATAAGGCAAGAAAAAGAAAAAAATTCTCTTTGGTTTCTCCTTTTCTCAATCTTGATTACTTTTCTACATGTCTAAGTTTTTCAGATAATCTATTTTAATTTGGATTCTCTTTTACTTGATCTTTCACCATATATCTTTCAGTTCTCCGGCCGGGCTCCATTCATTACTCAATTGTATGAGTAATCCGGCCAATACTAATTTGGAACAATCTTAATCGTCTTGTAGGTGTTTCATCAAGAACCATGGCTGACATTAAACAAGGTTATAAGTCAATGCATTTACCTTAATTAGCCATAGGTAGAATTTTCCTCCTGCATGTCTAATGTTAATGTAAACCGCGCGATCATGTAGATATGGAGGTTTCAGGGGATGAGAAGAAGATAGTGAAGATGAGCTCGCTTAAAAAGAAAGCGATAAGCGCATCAAACAGATTCAAGAACTCGTTCAAGAAGAAGACTCGGAGGACCAGCAGCAGAATCGTATCCGTACCCGGCGCTGACGACATCAGTGCCGAGGATCGTCAGTCTCTTGATACATTCCGTGAAGTCCTTGCCCTTGACGTTGACGACCTTTTGCCCACAAAGCACGACGATCTACATATGATGCTCAGGTTATTATTTTTTTCTCAGTTATTCCGATTAGGCCAAATAATGCGATGTGTTATGAAAGCATATAAAATGCTGGCGCATGAAGTCAACTGGAATTAAAGTCAATAGTTATATGTACAAAGTTACACCATATCGTTTGACTTTTTGAATAGTGAATCTAAGATTGTTAGCCTGTTCCAAGATCGGAAGATCACCCAAATATACCAAAAAAGAAAAAGACAGGTTAATTAGGTTATAAGCTTAGTATCATAAATGATAAACCTAGGGGCTTTTACTCATTATATACCCTCTGTTCTATATCAAAATTAATTTGAGAAATTCCTCGGAATACCAAGGTTTTTGTTTTGTTTCTAAAAATACCACAGACAAATTTTGATGATGAGTTTTATAGTCGTCTTTCATTGCCAATAATTTTCGTAATAAATGTTTTTTTAATTATGCTTGTTATTTTACTATCTGTTGATCTTTGTTTGAACAAAATAGATTCTTAAGGGCGAGAAAATTTGACATTGAGAAAGCGAAGCAAATGTGGAGTGACATGCTTCAATGGAGGAAAGATTTCGGAGTCGACACGATCATTGAGGTGAATCTTTCATCCAAAAATCTTGGAACATACCATACTGTGTAAATAAATATACTTTTCAAACTGACAAGTTTTTCGTCTCGAATATTTAAGGATTTTGACTTTGAAGAGATTGATGAAGTACTCAAACATTATCCTCAAGGCTATCATGGAGTGGACAAAGAAGGAAGACCAGTTTACATTGAGAGACTAGGTCAAATCGATGCAAACAAGCTGTTACAAGTGACTACAATGGACCGGTATGAGAAATACCATGTGAAAGAGTTCGAGAAGATGTTCAAGATCAAGTTTCCTTCTTGCTCAGCTGCAGCCAAGAAGCACATTGATCAAAGCACGACCATTTTTGATGTGCAAGGCGTGGTTAGTTACATTTTATACCTCTTTTCTTCTTCCCAAAAGGCATAAATGTGAAAAATGATTTAAGTGTTTAAAACCATGTGGCATTTTTCAAATATTAGGGGCTTAAGAACTTCAACAAATCCGCAAGAGAGCTTCTTCAACGCCTTCTCAAGATCGATAACGACAATTATCCTGAGGTAGTTAATCCCAAAGAGCTTATCATTTTAAATAAGTTCTTTAACAAAAAAAAGAAGTTGTGAATAAGTTTTTCTTCTTATAGACTTTGAACAGAATGTTCATCATCAATGCCGGTCCTGGATTCCGGCTCTTGTGGGGGCCAATTAAATCTTTCCTTGATCCAAAGACGACATCAAAGATTCATGTTCTTGGGAACAAATACCAGAGCAAATTGCTTGAAGCCATCGACGCTAGGTAAGATCATCACTAGTCTTGATGTCTTAATTTTTTATTTGAAATCATGAACAAATATACTTATTGCTAAAAAAATCCTCGTAATCTTCTTTGTTTAGCGAGTTGCCACATTTCTTTGGTGGCCGTTGCACTTGTGAAGACAAAGGAGGCTGCATGCGATCAGATAAAGGACCGTGGAATGACCCTGAGCTTCTTAAGGTTAACTTTTGAGCTTAAAAATTCTTTTTAATTAAACTTGTTTTTGAGTCTCTTACCAAATGCAAGTGTGTTCGTATGGAAAGCAGATGGCTAAGACTCCCGAAGCCAGGTTCTCGACTATTACAGAGGACGAAGACAGGCTTGTAGTTGAAGGAACATCAATGTCAATGGTCTTTGAAGTAAGCTAAGAACTTAATCAACAATCCAAAAAGCCTCCGCGTGATTTCTTTCTTTTAAACTTAGAATGCTCATAAAGTATATGGACCTAAGACTCTTCTATACATTAAATTCGTAGCCTCTAGAGAGGAACAAGATGAAAACCATCGAAGACAAGGTGTGTGAAAAACACATTCCAGCAGTTGACAAGTTCATGGCTCTCTCTTTGCCTCCAAAACCTCATTCAAAAACTCTAAGAAAAGGTATATATATATCTATTCACATTAATGTTCAAGTCTAAAGATTTATTTCTTGTTCTAAAATTCTAATCTGTTTACTCCTCATACACTGTTACGTAGGGAAGGGGCTACAAAAGAAAGATGATAGTTTTCTTGTGGGAGGGGTTATCGCCTTTGTGATGGGAATAGTTGCAATGCTTCGGCTATCTAAAGACGTTCCAAGGAAGCTCACAGAGACTGCGTTATTAGGCAACTCAGATTACTACGAGGAGTCAAAAATGTCTAAACCGAAAGAAGATCAATTTCCAGCACCAGTCTCAAACTCCGAGTATGTAACTATGGTGAAACGTATGGCTGAGCTTGAAGAAAAGTACAAGACCCTTGACTCAAAATCAGCAGATGATGCTTTAGAGAAAGAGGATAAACTTCAGGCTGCGCTAAACCGGGTTCAACTGCTTGAGCATGAGTTATCTGAGACCAAAAAGGTAAGATCCATATTACCTCAATCAAATTACTCGAATTGACCGATGTAGTAATGATTGGTTTTGGCTTAGGCTTTGGATGAAACAATCGTTAACCAGAAGGGGATTCTTGAATATATTGAGAAGAAAAAGAAGAAGAAGAGACTGGTGAGACAAATCATTAAGAGAACTTTTATAATTAATAATACTATATGATAATATCATATTATCACCAAAAATAAAATAAAAATTTGTCTATGTTTCCTAAACATTTTGGTATATTTGTTTTTTTCAGTGTTTCAGGTTCTAAATAAGCGAACAACGGTATGATCTCCCGAGACAAAATCAGATGAAAAGCAAAAGTGTTTCTGTTTTTCTCTCACAAATGAGGAATATGTAAATGCATTTTAGTGAAATTAACTAAATTCTCCGATCCATGATGTTTTGTATATAACTTTGTCGTTAAACAAGAAGTGGATTTTGCCACTAGAGGGTTGTTTTGGGTGTTCTCTTGCAATTTATAGAGTGCTTATTTTGGGTGTTCTTGTGCAATATTTTTTCTTTCTTTCTAATGTCTACGTATACGTGAATTAACTCGTCCCAGTAAAGGATAATGTAAGTTTGAGTAGTTGGTGATTGTATATTTCTAACAGTCTATAACCAAATAGTTTTATATGCAAAAACAGTTTGACCAACCTGCTCACTTGTTCGTTTCAAATCCACACTGACACGTGAATTGTTTTTTTTTTTTTTTTTTTAAANCTAATTCTACTAATTCCTAGTTTCTGGTATGTGACTGAGCCACCAAGGCCAACATAGAAATCCCATGTACAAAATTGTCGAAAATAATGAAAACTGATGAGCATTTCATGAATTTTTTTGTTTTGTTTTCATATCATGAATTTTTTTTGTTGAAGATAATCAATTAGTAAAGATCTTGCTCATCTGCTTTTAGACCGGAACGCACAATCGTGCGAGTACGATCACCATCCACTATATAAACTTTGATCAATATTTTATGAAGAAATAAAATCATTGGCAATATGAGAATTTGTAGAATAGGATTACCAACTTTTTATCTATAGTGTAACTCAATAAGTTTTTTAAGCAAGTTAACCAACTTAATTCGTCTTTTTTCATAATCTAAATATCATATCTAATCGTAAATGTTAACTTGTAACGAAAATATTTAATCTGCATAAGAATTCTCTCTTTCTTCTAGAAATCATTCGATCTAGTAATTTCGGCTGACTGTCACCTATTTTTCATGATCTATATAATAACTTGATTCAAGACGAATTGAAATTCTAGCAATTTTCTATAACATTCAGACGAATTAATGATTTATATTCTATGGAAATGGTGTATTGTCGATCTTTATTGGCAACGATATTTATTTATTTTTTATTTATTTTTGAACACCAAGCAACGATATTTATTAAAAATATTTTTTTCTTATGTAAACTTTTTAAAGTTTAACCATAGTTTATATATAAGTTTTGAAAATAATTTGTTCTTATAAACTAATCACAATACGACACGTGGACTTCGTGAAACTTATTTGGAACGCATTCAGTAATCTAGCGGTATCTATGATAATTAATTATACGATATTTTGGGTGAGTAGTACTGCAGTAACTAAGTGAAACATTGTTTTCATAGGGATTGACCAATTACTAGGGCAGGTCTACTTTTAAAAAAGTTAGATGGTTAAGTCAAACTGAGCACATAAAATAATTGAGTTATCTTAATTAGTATTTCAAACTTTTTGTAAAAGTTAACTAATAACTAAGATTTTTAATTTACATAAACATTCTCCTTTTATTCTCCACCAATCTCCTCTTAAAACTTTTGTATTTGGTAAAGTTTCTTTGTCCTTATGAATTATTGAAACCACACTTTTCTTATACAAATCCTTGAATATAAATATGATTTTTTAATAAATTTTGCTAACAATCAAAATTTATAACTTTGGACGTTGTGCATGTTGTATCTTATTTTTACAAGTTGTGTCCGCTATTTTTCCAGGCAAATTTTTGATAAATTCTTTCAATGAAATAAGATTGATGCAAGTTGAAGTGAAATCTCGATAGTATATATAATCGATTTTAAGACAAAGGGTTGTGACTTCGGGTCACCACTACTATGTCAAAAAGGGAGGAGCTAAAACCAGTAAGGTCACACGCGCATCGATCTGAGTCAGAACGAACTCAGATTCATGTTATTTAGATATATAGATCATAAACTATTTCTTGCTCATATTGCTTTTGAATTATGTAATTGATTTAGTCAATACAAAATCTCCTTTGAATGAATTATGTAACAGGTGCGTTAAATGTAGAATCAATCTTCATAACTCCACGATTTACTCCATTACTACAACAACATTTGATCTCAACTATCCAAAAGAGTAAAGTAATTAAACTCACAACTTAGAAAAACTGTTCGACATACATCGTCATAAACATTCTTTACCGAAAGATTATCGTCTAATTTACCAAAGTACATAAATAAATCAACCTAATATAAAAATCAAAGCCACTAACTTCTTTAGACTTATGGTGGCCAACAACAGGAAAGTGGTCTCCTTTCAACTTTTTCTTCCTCCCTCATTTTAATGAGCAATTGATTTAAAATATCTCAAAAAAGCATAATACGACATTCATTTTCACTAATCATCAAGTTGCAATATTCACAATGCTACACCAAACATATATTATAATGATAAATAAACTCTTTAGTTTTGGCCTCCTGTTTTTTTCTCATTTATTATACCTAAAGAGTCGAGACCAATAGAGAACTGATCAAAATTTCCCGAAAAAAAAAAACCTCCAAGGAGAGTTAATAAAATTATGGGTGTGTCGCCATTAATGGTGAAGAAACTTGGTTTCTTCTTCCTGATTGTTTCAGCTTCTGCTCTTTCTGTCTCTTTTGCAGGTTTCATTTCTCTCTCTATCTCTCTCACTCTCTTCTCTATAGTTAGTTGCAGCTTAATTTTCTCTATACTTCATCTTCATGTGCGCACGGCAGTTTTAGTCTGTTCAGATAGAAGGAATTATAATTGTATAATTACTAGAAATATATTGAAGATTAAGTAGTCGAACATGTGCGCATGCTTATATATTCACTTAAGATTAATCTAAAGCGCCTATAAATACTTGAGATTTATAGCATGAACGTACTATGACACCATCTAGAAGTTACATAGACGAAAGCCCACACATGTATAAAAATTCCATTTAGAAATATTTTCAAAATAACTATTATTTTATTTCTTAGGTATATACACATAATATTTGAACTAATAAACGAATTTATGACATCTCTTCTTTAACTTTGTTAACTCTTCTTGAAAACGATCATCGTATTTTAAAAGCTTAACAAAAATTTCATAGAGCTATATATACATAACGAAAACTATTTGTCTTTTAATTTTAATGTGCACAATTTTTCGGGTGTCTAAAATATATAAGTACTTTCTTTCGTTATGCAGGCCGACCATTAATTCTAGACGATACAAATATAAATCTTCATGACGAGGTTAGTCTGACTAACATATGAGGCGAAATGTTTTCTTCCATATATAAGATATTAATTTGTTCATACATATACAAGCTCGAATTATAAATCGATCTAGTGATATAATGATGTGAGACAGATGGTGGAAAGAAGCATGCATGAGAGGCTTCTAAGAATGAACACAAAGGATTATGGGCACAACAGTCCGTCGCCAAGACTTGAGAGGCCTCCTTTCAAGCTTATTCCCAACTGATCACGTCAGTTTGGGTCTAAAAACCATCCTTAATATAAATATAGGGCATAATTAGTTTCAGTGACTATATAGTTTCATCGAAATTTGGGGATGTAATATAAGTATATGTGATACTAAATAATGGTTAGCAGCTGCTAGCCCTTGTTATATATGCTACTACTATATACATGTTGTGCTCTCCATAGATTCTGCAACATGTCCATGGCATCACAATATATAGTGTTTCATTGTTTTTGGTTTTCAAATATTTGTCCTTGTGTTATACTATTATACACATATCTCACATATGTAAACGATATCGGTTACTTAATGAAAAAGGCGGATATTTAGTGATAATTAGTACACTATTTTTGTTCTATTTAGTGCTTTTTTTTTTTGGTAGAAGAGGGGAGCCTAGGCTCCCATTTATTGAACTAACTGAAAATTACAAACGAATAAACCTTGGGCGCACAGACCCGATAATGTCATCGCTAAAGAGCGACTCAACAACAGGAGGAACAATCGAAAACGAATGAAAACCAAGCGGTAAAGAAAAAGCATAGTTCGCTAACCCATCGACAAGATAGTTAGCCTCCCTATACACGTGACTAATACGGACTATCCAGTCCCTCGAGATAAAGCCATGGCACAAGCGCACCAGAAAGGACAGCGGATGCATATCACTGATCCCTGTCGTAAGAAAATCCACCACCAACTTCGAATCCACCTCCAGCTCCAGCCGTGTGATCCTCCGCTCCCAGGCTATGTACAACCCATAGTACACTCCCCAAAGCTCCGCTAGCGGAGCCGTACAGCGTCCTATGTTCAGTACAAAGCCTCCACACCACTCTCCAAACTCATCCCGCAATACGCCACCTGCCGTGGCTAGTCCCGGATTACCATGCGATGCCCCGTCGGTGTTAAGTTTTACCCAGCCACTTGCTTCATAGAGATTAACTAGAAACTCAGTATCAGTTAGAATTCAAATTTAAAGTCAGTTACGTTCCTATCTGGTAAAAATTGGGCAAGGGTTGGCTTTTTTTTGGATCCAAAACTTATGAATGATGATCATGCCATATTTCATTTTTAGTCCATTCAGTCCTCAAACAAATTTGTATTTGCTTCTTCATAAATATGTTTATATGTTTTTGTTATGATTCATAGCTTGTAAGTTATAACAATATTTCTACCAATTTTATATTGACAAATTTTATTTTTGGTTAGCGTAAGTTGTAGGCAAAATGAAGTTGTTATAATTTAAGGTGTATATAAAAAACTTTTAAGGGTTGTCCAAAAAAAAAAAAAAAAAAAACTTTTAAGGGATTCTTAGAAATTTGGATAAAGGTGCAGATAACACATTAGAAGTTAACGAATTGTGAACAGATTATAAAATAACCGGACTAAAATAAAAAATTACAGTATATACTCCATTATCCAATTCCGAACCGAACCGAATCAAACCCGAATTATGTGAAACAAATTGTTTCTTAACCTTTTAGTTAAAAGCGGGTCAAAGATAAACAAAATCGTTAGAAGAGATAATCTCGACCCCAGAGAGGCAGAGAGTCTCATCAGCTTCGAAGCACGAGCGATGCAAAAGCAAAATCCAATGTTCTTCGTCCTCTGATCTTCATCTTCCTTAAATTCAGCTCAAAATTTCAACATCTACTGCTTTAATGGAGATTCTCCAGCCCGGTCAAGCTTCCTCAAACGGTATCTCTCCCTCGTCTTCACTCTCACTGTATGCGATGAATGTTCTCAGTGACAAATTAGGTTTTTCGTCTGATTTCAGTGTCACTACTTTATCTGCATGTCGTTTCTAAACCTAATTTTCTGATTATTTGGGGAATTATGAGGATTTTTTGCAATGGTCGTGATGATTGTGAGCAAAATGAGTATTGGGGTTTACGTCTGATTCATTTTCTCACCTTTGGGTTTTCTGTGGATTGAATATAAAATTTAGGATTTGTGTGTGTGAATAAGAAAATGTTTGACTTTTATTTTGTTGTTGTTCCTTTGGCTGAGTAATGTGTCACAATGGCGTTTGTTTACATTTACAGGGTACTATACGAATCTGCTTAAAAGAAAGCTAAGTGAAGTTGATGATGAACTCTGTATTGGTTCTGTTGAAGCAAAGCGGGTCAAGAGCTCATCTGGAGTTATTGATTATTCTCAACCATTTGCCATTAGTAACATGCTTGAAGCTTTAGATGGTGGTAAGTTTGGGAGTGTTACCAAAGAATTGCAAGAAATTGCTGATTTGAGGATGGAGTTGGTGAAGCATTTTATCTCGAAATATCCATCGCTAGCAGATACCGTGTTTGGAGAAGATAAGAGTCAGACGATGGAGGTTATTAGTTTGGATAATCAACAGGTTGTGGAAGGTGTTATCAATTTGGATGATGATGATACTGATGCTTCGAAGAAAGCTATCTGTGTGGTTCCTTCATCTGAGATTGTGATTCTTGATTCTGATGATGAAGAGATTGACATTGAGGACCAGAGGCCTAAGTATCAATTTCAGTCAAGTCTTGTGCTGCATCAGAAGAATCAAGGCGATTTGACACCAGTAACACCGCCATTCGCTTTTGAGGAGGTCGTTCTAGGGAGGGGCAAGGAGATGCCTTTTGCCATTAAGTGCATGGTGGTAAGTTCCTTTCTTTTTTTCGTCAAGCTATCTTGTACTGCATATAAACTTGATTAAAAGGTTACAAACTGATGTCACCTGTAGTTACAAACTAGCCATACAAGAGGTTGATTTTTTGTTTATTTGTATTTTTCACAGGAGGGACAAACAAGTAGAGACAAAGTCCTTCCCATAGAAAATGGTGTGGTTAACGATAAAGGTGTCTACGTGGGCGTTGAGGAGGATGACAATGATAATGAGTCCGAATCAGGAGATGAGGATCTTGGTGATATCTGGAATGAAATGGCCACGGCAATAGTGTGTAACAAGGTATATATGTCTGAACATTTTGTTCAGATGAATCTGAAATTTCAGTCGTTTATATTTTAAGACAAAAGGACCTTGTATCACCTTATGCTGTCCTATATATTTGTGAAGAAAAAAATTCATCACAAGGATTAGAATCGGTATGGACTATATGTGTACATAAATTTCTTTCCTACTGTAACTGTTCAGTTGTTCCTTTCGGTACTTAGACTGGGTATCTCCTTCGTGAAGAGGGTTCAGTACTTTTTTTTTTGTTTGTCATTATTGCGTTCCCAGTGCTTGATGTTGCATCTCTTAGATTTCTTGCATCTGAGATAGTTAGTAGAAAGCTCATTTTTAGAACTTAGCTTCTTATTTTAAATGTTTTGTTTGCCACTTTCTGTGCTTTGTTCATTGAGATTACAATAAACGTGCAGGATCTAGCTGGGGAACCAAAGGCACCAAAGGCAGATGTCGTGGAAGACTGTGAGCACTCGTTTATTCTAAAGGACGATATGGGTTATGTTTGCCGTGTCTGCGGAGTTATTGACAAAAGTATATTAAATATAATCGATGTGTCATTCACTAAAGTAAGTATCCTTTTTTCTGATACTAAGCTAATTTGTTCTTTGATGGAAAAGTATGTTTCTTGGTGCTCGACAAATTTTGTTGTCAGAATATGATAGGGTTAGGACTTCTTCACACATGTGCTTTATTTCCATTACCTCCATACTGACTGTGCTTTTGAAAACTGTCATCCAACTGTTATGGAAACTTTATTGTCCGTAATGATCTATTGGTATATTGTCAAGCTCCACGTGGCTGCTTAGCACAAAATTATTTGCCCTAGTAATAATTGGTGGAGGTTCTAATTTCTTTTTTCTGTAATGATTTTCATTGTAGCCAAAAAGAAGTACGAGAACATATGCTTCTGAAACTCGGAATAAAAGGTTTGGCGAATCTGATGTTGAACTTAAGTTCACTGAAGATGGGTTGATGATAGGTGGACTTTCTGCTCATCCATTGCATTCTAACCAAATGAAGCCTCATCAAATTGAGGGATTTCAGTTCCTTTGCAGCAATTTAGTGGCAGACGATCCTGGTGGTTGTATCATGGCTCATGCTCCAGGCTCTGGAAAAACCTTCATGATCATCAGTTTTATGCAGAGCTTTCTTGCAAAGTATCCTCAGGCTAAGCCACTGGTTGTGCTTCCAAAGGGAATTCTGTCTACTTGGAAAAGAGAGTTCGTGAGATGGCAAGTTGAGGACATACCATTGCTTGATTTCTATAGTGCTAAAGCAGAAAACCGTGTACAGCAGCTGGCTATTTTAAAACAGTGGATAGAGAAGAAGAGTATCTTATTTCTTGGGTACAAGCAGTTCTCAACTATTGTGTGTGATGATACTAGTACCGACTCACGTTCTTGCCAAGAGATACTGCTCAAAGCACCTTCGATCCTCATTTTGGATGAAGGACACACTCCAAGGAATGAAGACACTAATATATTGCAGTCCCTTGCCCAAGTCCAAACACCAAGAAAAGTTGTTCTCTCAGGAACGCTTTATCAGAACCATGTAAAGGAGGTTTTCAACATTCTGAACCTTGTTCGACCCAAGTTCCTCAAATTGGATACCTCCAAATCTGTCGTGAAGAGGATATTGAGTCGTGCTCCATCCGATGTCAGGGGGAGATCTATGGGAAGCAATTCAGATATGGCTTCAGTGTTCAATGAAACTGTGGAGCACACACTACAGAAGTGCGAGGATTTCAAGGTGAAAATTGCCGTAATTCAAGATTTGCGGGAGATGACCAAGAAGGTGCTTCATTACTATAAAGGTGATTTCTTAGATGAGCTTCCTGGACTTGATGATTTCACCGTGGTTCTTAATCTGTCTCCAAGGCAATTGAATGAAGTGAAGAAGTTAAGGCATGAGAAGAGAAAATTTAAGGTTTCGGCTGTGGGAAGTGCAATATACCTTCACCCGAAGCTGAAAGTTTTCTCTGAGAAGTCTGATAATGTCTCTGATACAACTATGGACGAAATGCTAGATAAGCTAGATGTGAATGAAGGCGTTAAAGCAAAATTCTTCCTTAACTTGATAAACCTGTGCGACTCTGCTGGTGAAAAGCTCTTGGTTTTCAGCCAGTATCTCGTTCCTCTGAAGTTTCTTGAAAGACTAGCTGCTGTAGCTAAGGGATGGAAACTAGGAAAAGAAGTTTTTGTTCTTACAGGCGAAAGCAGTTCTGAGCAGCGTGAGTTGTCAATGGAAAGGTTTAACAATTCGCCAGACGCCAAAATCTTCTTTGGTTCAATAAAAGCATGTGGAGAAGGTATCTCGCTTGTTGGAGCATCTCGCATACTGATATTGGATGTTCCTCTAAACCCTTCTGTGACACGCCAAGCTATTGGGCGAGCTTTTCGACCGGGACAAACGAAGAAGGTGCATGCATATAGATTGATTGCTGGGTCATCACCTGAGGAAGAGGATCACAACACTTGCTTCAAAAAGGAAGTCATCTCAAAGATGTGGTTTGAGTGGAACGAGTACTGCGGATATCGGAACTTTGAGGTAGAGACAATCGATGTGGATGAAGCTGGTGATATGTTCCTTGAAAGTCCTGCCTTAAGGGAAGACATAAGAGTTCTTTATAAAAGGTAATATCACTTATGACCAGATCCACACATAACTCTTTAAGTAAGTTTTTCTCTTATTGAACTTCCTCAATGCTTCGTTTTCAGGTAAACACAAACATAATGCTAACGGAAACTTGTTCTTCCTGTTTTGGACATGCTTAGGTTTTAGAAACCTGTTGATAAGATAAGCTCAGGTAGATCCTTTTGAATATTCTGAAAGGTTGTTAGCATTTAAAGTAGAGCTTCAAGTGTAGTTTTAATGTCAAACTTTTGGCCTCATGTGCCTCTGTCCATATAAATAGTCTATTATATTAACTAGGAAGAACAAATCGTATCTTGTCTCAGATTGTGTTCATCATCTCCTCATGTTTGCTCATTAATCTACAAATTCATTTTCTGGGTTTACTTTCACAAAAGAATACATTTCTACACCTTTCTATTCTCCTCATCAAGCTACAAAGTCATGCAACAATTGTGAAGAGCCAAGCTGGTGCTGGTGGTTGCGAGAGTTTAAGTATTGGAAATCGGTCCCCGAGATGGCACTTTCGTAATTAACTGTCCCACCGGACATAGGAACATCGCCACGAGCGTCGGAATTCTGAATCCCCAACGTTAAAGACATCCCACCACTGCCATTTCTTGTCATGTCAGTCACTATCATGAACCGGTCACCACCACCGGCCACCGTGTTTTGTCCCACGCTACTGGATACATTCCCGTTGTTGGAACTAGACTCAATTTGCTGATCTTCAATCTCGGCGGTTTCTGGTGTGTTTTCGGAAGACAAGTTGGGACCATTCTCCTCCAATGCATCTGTGAATTCCTCCTTGTACATCTCCTCCACCATCGGTTTCCAGAGACGCACACGCGCATTTATGAACCAGTTCGACACCTTTCAACAATCATCAAAGGAAACAATGAAAAATGAACACAACAAAAGGAAAAGCATTCAATGAGAGAAAAGACACCTTTCAACAATCATCAAAGGAAACAATAAAAAATGAACACAACAAAAGGAAAAGCATTCAATGAGAGAAAAGACACAAAAGCTATACCTGGCCTCGGCTCAACCCGGTTTGTCTAGCGAGCATGATCTTGTCTGAATCCTTTGGATAACTAAGTTCAGGTTTAATCACAACTGGTCAAAAATCTCTTGTGATCAATCAAGAAATTCACAAGTGTAGTAGAGAGACTTACGGGTGGAGGAAATGCTCGAATAGCCAAGCACGGAGAACCAAAACAGAGGAATCAGGTAAACCGCGTTGAGGCCGCCAAGTGTGAGGAGGTTGCATCACGCCTAACCGCTGCAACGCTCTTTGTTGCCTTACTTGTTGATCAACATTCCTTAATCTGCTTATCCCCACTGCTCTCCCATCTGATCCATCATGTTCAGCTCCTAAACTTTTCCTTATCACCAAGATTTGTCCGGATATCGCATCCCTTAAGCAACGGAAATGCCTCGAGATGGTCTGAAGCGCAAGAGCCGTGTATGGTTTGGCTGCTCCACATCCGGCTATTACATCGAAAGATGACACAACTATCTGCATCTGATGGTAATACTGCTTGTATGTTCTATCCACCTTTATACAACAAAGAAACAAACAACATTTATATGTTACCAAGAGCATTCATCTACGAACATATAGGATATGCTTAAAGGCGAATTACCTCGTCTAATATCGATAAAAGTTTCGACAACTTGCTCTGCAATTCTTGTCTCTCTGCTTGAGGGATATTAGCAGTATTCATCTGAAGAATCTTCTCTTTCTCTTCATCAGTCTTGTTTCCCTCAGGCTGAAACTGCTTCAGAGCTTTCTTAACATTAACAGCTTCATCAAGAAGCTGTTGAGCAGCCTTGAGATACTTTGAGTTGTGAATGGTTCGAGTAAAACCCGAAACAACCTGTGTCTCATACTCATTGTTATTATTGCCTCTCGATGTCTCAATCTGCGAGCTGAGGCCAAGACGCATCATCACAGGGAAGCAATTCCTGGCATTGTCGTCTTGATCTCTCCAAGAACCAGAATCTTGAACTTGCACCATTTGTGAAGATCCACCAAAACTTGACAATACTTGAATCTCTTTTGAAGCTGAGACATTATTAGTTGATTCTCTAGGAAACGTCTCAGAGAAAGAATTTGTGTATATCATTCCGTTTCCAGGGACAAATGGTACATTTGGTCTTGAATAGATCTCACTTGAGCCAGTTCTGTAATAAGTTGCCATAGTCTCCTTCTTCTTATGATCTGTTTCAGAGTCAAACACAATCAACACTAAGCCCTTTTTATACTTCACACTATGTAATAAAATCTTAATTAAACAACGAACAAAGATTTCAAGAAACATGTGAATCTGTATGTCTCTGCATGAATTTCAGAATTTAAAATTAGAAAGAAAGAAAAAGATAGATTAAAAAATTACCAGAAAATCATCAGCTGCTACTACTGTTGTGGGTGTTAAAGGAGACACTAGAAAATCCCAAATTGAAAAAGAAAAAGAAATGTTTTTTTTTTTTATTAAGGCTTGATGATCCCAAGAACACAAAATTAACAACAATGTTTTACCCACACAAAAGATTCAAGAAAACAAATTAAAGACCCATATCATCCATCATCTCCTTTAAAGCTGGTTGGTTCTTGAACTTGCTTCTTCTTCTTTCTTGGAGTTAAGTCGTTGGTGAAGATAACCAAAAAAGAATCAAAATGTTTAAAACTAAAAGTATATTAAGGAGCTTCTGTTCTTAACAACCAGTTGGTAAGATCTAAACCCTTTTCTAAAACCTAATCCTAAACCCTAGCTAATGTCTTTCTTTCTCACTCTCTCTCGGTCTCTCTGGACTTTTGTTTGTTTGCTGCAAAAAAATTGATTGAAGCTATAACCACCATACAATCATTTTCTGTGTTTTTATATTATTTTATTTTGTGTTGAAAATATGATATATTGAGATATATTCCTAATTGGTTACTAAAAATAAAGATATTTCCTAATTATTCTAAGATGATGTGTTTCATCAAGCATAATTTAAAGAATAAGACAAAATTTTAATGGATGTTTTCACATCTAGTTTTGGTGCTATGCAATTTTTAAATATTTCATGTCCGATTTGTATAACAAAAGATTTTTTTTTTTTTTTTCGTAGACTAGTCAAGTAGTCATCTTTAATAGAGTAGGAATAATTTGAGTAGCCTTAAGACAACGTGTCAAAGTTTACACACGGATGTAATTTTCCACTTTTTTTTTCAGTAAAATAATCTCACTTTTTTGGTAAGCTTTTACAGTTTCTTCTTCTTTGTCTATTTCATATTTCAACATTTGAAAATTTTGGTTCTTTCGAATAATATCTGTGATGGTCCACATGCTATAATACTATATAGTTGCATTTGGAAGAAAAAAAGAAAAACACTAAGACACATATTCTCTTATCTCTTTATCATCATATATTCATATATAATGAATAAGTGCCCTTTTTCCCCACTCAGCGTTGTCCTCTTGTGCCCACAGATTTTTAAGTATTTACGGATTAATACCTTTTCTTTCCAGTTTCCACGATGTTTCTGTTTTAACTTTTACTTTCTTCTCAGAGCATGTACGGAAACATATATCACTTTACGATTTAAGAAGCAAAAACAAATTGAGTAAACTCCAACTCCGTCCAAGACATTTTTATAAGTCTGATTTATGGTATAAGGTGGTAGGAATTGACACGAAATGATGGTAATTAGAGATATCGAGGTAGTTAAAAATCTTTTGAAAAAAAATTATGGTGAGAGATGTTAGTGTGATAGAAAATAGTGGTACCACCTCCTCTTACTTACCACACTGAAATGTTTATAGATAGAGGACGTGGGGCGGTATTGATGAAAAATCGAATTAACATATAAGTGATATTTTTGCATGGAAAGACCAAGAAAGACGCTTTTTTAGTTGTAAATTAAGTAATTTAGTTGTTTTGTAAAATAAAATATGAAATTTCACGAAATATAAACAGTTGAGTATTTAAAATACTGAAAATTTCGAGAGTAAAAACGTCAAAAAGAACAAAAAAACATTAATGAGAATATATCATTTGGGGTGAGTAATAAGTGAAGAACGTGAATTGATGGGTGGCGAAGGAAAGAAGGGAAAGATGTCTGAATTGAGGCAGAGATGGCAGAAGCAGAGAAAGAGACTTGGACAATGGACATAGACAGAGTCAGAGTCAGTGGATAGGGAAGAGTGACTTAATATACGACCAACCAACCCTTCTTAATAATATAATAATAACAAAAAATAATAATGGAAGATATATACTGTAGACAGAGATAATATATAGAATATTAAGACATGAAGCGGGAGATTTGGTTGGGAAATAAGAGAACTGTAATGTTCTAGTTCCCTACTTACGTTGAAGTTGCTTTTAGTAAGAAAATTAATACACAAAACACTCATTTTCGTTGGATGAGAACTAAGTGATGTCATGGACACTAATCTAATCTTCGGGGTCCTCCTTAGGCTAATGAAGTTGAAACAAGTTTTAGTTATGACTCACGAGCGGCTGTGAATAAATTGTTAAAAAGGTATCACTCAATGGTGTCGTTGGAGTGATAAAAAGAGAAAAAAAAATGTAAAAAACTGTGTAGTTATGGTCGCGGGAAGGTGCCGCGCGCTAGCGATACGTAAAATTTTTGTCGGTCTGTTTATTTACTTTAAAAATTTTCATGAAGTAAATTAAACAATTGAATATATTTACTACTTTTATTTTCAAAAATTATATATTTTTTGTAGATTGATAAGTAAAAAAAATATGGTTTATATAAGATAGATGACTACACGATTTTTCAATTTTCATAGCTTCAAAATTGAAAGAATTTTGAATAAATAATATGTGAACCGACTTGCTAACCACAACAATGTGATTTAATTTTTCTACTATTTATATTATGTTAGAGGTTCTACGACACCACCAGTGACACTGACATGTATACATCAAGATATACTCTTGTGACACTCTTATTAGAAAGATCTAGAAATTTTATAATACACCTGTGACCCGTCAGTCATTGGTAGATCACCCGGATTACACTTAACACCATTAAAAATGTCTTTATTATGAGAAATACGGTTTATCTACATAACTAATCAAAACACAAATTACAAATCCTCTTTAGGCTAAACCTTTTTATTGAAGAAATCTCCAAAAACCGATTCTACTTGGAGCTTATTCAACTTCACTTTTGGTCTCAATGCACAATCATCATGTATCTTTAACATACAATCGAATACATTTTGCCACAATGTTTTCACATCATTTAAACTAAGTTTATAATTATTCTGATTTTCTTACATATTCTATTTTACTTAAGCAATATAGTATACGCTAAAACTCCTTTTGCACGTAAAATATATTATACAGTTATATGTTTGAAATTAATAAATGGGAGATTTGCAAAAATACCCTTTTAGTCATGCCACTAATCAAAAATACCCTTTCACTTTGTCCATTTTTAAAAATATTCCTAATAAGACTTCCAAAGGACAAACCTGCCCTTAATGATCATATTTTCGTGAAGGACCTGTAGTGGTGTCGATCGATACCAAGGGTGGTATCGATCGACACANTAAAAACCATATAAATATATAATACCATGTAAAAGTCATGTAAAAACCATGTAAAAACATTAGTAAAGGTATTAAAC
>OVAQ01000758.1:0-25522 GCA_900406345.1 Erysimum cheiri
CGAAGGCTGGCAAGAGTAGTATGCTCAGTAGATCGCGTCCAACCTTTTTTAATTATTTTTTTTAAGTTAAAAGGTTTTTTTTTTGGTTAAAAGTTTACTAGTATTAAACGAAGGTAAGAAGTGTTTTTAATCACAAAGAGAAAAAAGTTCGTTTCAGTTAAAAATCAGAGGTGATTGTAAGATTGCAATATTGCGCATCCAACATTTAAGTGTCGTTTATTTCATTGTCATCAACAGTTTTATCTTTTATCTGATGTACTTAGTCACGATATCATCAAGTTAAAACACGAGTAGTTATGGGACGAAATCCTATATATGCAATTTGACCATCTTAGATCGACCACATCTAAATTGTACTTTCCTTCAATTTTACTGTTTTGTCTGTTAAAAAACAAAAATACATATGTTTGCTTAAATAATATTTTTAACATACTAGCTAGTCACAATCGAGATAATCATAAGACAGAATCATATGCACATGCAGGACCATCTATATCAACGTCATATATACTGGCGTTGCTACATGTATTGTAAAGGCACAAAATCATAATTAAAAGTAAAAGGTGAATTATAATTATACGGTTTTTGTTTCAGTCTGAAACGTAAAATAATGATATTTAAAATATCTAACGTACGATAATTAAACTTAGAACAATGTATCAATAAAGCTGTAACTTTTGTAATAACCTTACAAACGCAAATTCGCAATTCTATTACAAAAAAAANAAAAAAAAAAAAACAGATTCATTGCAACCAAATTATTGATAAGAAATACATATCGAAGAAACTGAAAACAACTCTTAATTATAAAGGAAACCCTAAATAACTAATGATGTTGTGGGTCGGGTCCTCCTGGGCTTAATCGTTCTGGCGATTTCCCGTGGCTGCTGCTGCTATTACCTGCAGCCTGATCATTAGCTACAGTCGGACTCGTAGCTTCGATAGAAGGACTTAGGCCTTTCACTTTCACCCCGACTGGATCAGTCCGCTCAAGAGGGCGGCTTCCGGCCGCAACTGAGGATAACAGAAGAAACAACAAGAAGCATAGAGTGAAGCTTAACTTGGCCATTACAATTAGTTTCTATATGTAGAAAGGCAATAGTTAAAAGAGAGAGAGAGAGATTGCAATTGGTAAGTAGTTCACGTGGTGTCTATGAGTGTATATGAGGAAAGAAGAGATCTCATGAGGGTTTCTATTTATAGAGTTTTATTTGAGGAGTTTTCAGGTAGTGCGCGCGAGATAGGTTTAGCTAGCTTAGGGCTTGAGTGCTTATGGCAAGTGCAAGCGTGAGTCGGTTTTTCTCGTTGCCTACATTTTTCTTCATTACCAAAAGCCTCTATGATAATCATATATTCATATTTAATTTGTAACCTACTTAGCAAGTGACTCTTGCGATTTGCAAAATGCAAATTGGTGATTTGAATAGTACAAAAAAATGATAAAGATAGCCGCATTACATTATAGAACACATATTTAATACGATCGATCGACAAAATATATATACATTTTGTATTAGGGCCTAGGATTGGCCAAGCCCTTTTTTAGACTCATGTGCGATCTATATATTTTTAGACACTTGTTGATTTGTTAGGTGGCCTTGTCTCTTGGATGAATTTTATTCTAATCCCAAAAAAACGAGGTGAATATATCGTAGCTACTGGTTAAAGTGCACTTTCTAGTCTGAATCAATAGAGTAAAACAACCGGTAAATATTACCGTAAGTGCTCTCGGCCACAAGATCTGAATCAATAAAGATCTTTTGTCACTGTGTCATTTTTTGTCAAACCCTTATTGAGTCATGCATGCGATAATCCATTTTAAACACTTACTGATTTGTTATATAGGCCACCGTGATTATGACACTAATCTCGAAAAACATATACACGATCAAAAGATTATAGGACTTAATCCTTATTGAAATGTACATTATTCATATACGAAAGCAAAAAGAGAAAGTTTTATCCATTTTTATGATCGTTTTCCGTAACTACATCATCAAAATCGAGAAAGATATGAATCTTATGTAATTTACATTGGACAATCAAAAAGAGCGATGAGAAAAGGCTTCAAGTGCTAATTATAATAAATAAAGTTAATATGTCGATAAAGCAAAAAAAAAGTTGAATACCAAACCTTACAGGCTTACACCATTTATAAGTCGGCCGTCCCTATCCAGTGACATTATATATAATATATGCATGCGCACACAAACATTATAATACTGTGCGTGAGAGAGAGCGATAATAATACGAGGTAATGATAATGGACGAGGATGGTGATTCATGAAAATCCAATAAGATAGAAAAGGAAAGGAGTAAAATATGAAAATGAAGTCAAAGGCCGAGAGCACTTACGGGTCTTGTGTTGGTCTTGCATTGGTGAGTCGGAGATTTTCACTATTTTTCTATTCGCACATTTGATTCATCAGGAGATTTTATTACAAGAAGAATATTCAAAAAAGTTTCAACCAACTAATATATTGAGTAAAGATATTATAATCTGAATTACATTGTCAATTGTCGGGGGTAGTGTATTGTTTAAGATTCCACTAAGTCGAGGTTAATTGATTTAGTTAAAGGATAACTTTTGAACCAATCACACTTCTTACTCTGTAATTATCTTTTTAACTGTATAATTTCTTATCCAAATCCAGGTCTTATCGTAGATGGTGCAGCAAATTTGACTGTCCAAAATATTATGCAACACATCAGTAAATCACTAGAGCATTTTAGTACTCCCTCTGTTTGTGATTAAATGACGTTTTAACCGTAATCTGTTAAANAAAAAGGGATTTAACTTTTTTAAAATGGATATATTGTGTTTTTTTTTTGTTTTTTGGACAAAGGATATATTGTGTTTTATATGTGAGAAATTACATGGGATGGGATACCATAAGTTAGGGAGAGAATATACTATAGCGGCAATACACTAGCTGAAAATATGAAAAAAGAAGAAAATTCTCTCTCTATGTGTCATATGCCACACTTATTAAAAGATAAACTATAGTAAAGTTTAACAGTAAAACAAAATAATTAGGAGTTGTCGAAAATATTCAAGAGGGTTTTATGTTTGTTTTAGAGTTGATATTTTTTTTTGGTTGAAATAAGAATAAAATGGTCCACATTTTTGTTTTCGATTAGGATCATCACTTTTATCATCCCAAAGACAATTAGTACTGTAGCTAGATTGTAATTGCAATTTCTAACTCTATTTCTATCTCAAATATGATATATTCCAAGTTAAACCAGATCAGATCACATGTATACAGTTTCCGTATATTTGTTGAACTCAGGAATATGGTACTGATGTTGAACAAATAATCTGGGAGAATCAGAATTGTTGAGAAACCCAGTGTACTCATGGAAATAAATATTGTGTGTTGGTACATGAATGCTAGTGACAGGGTATTGATTAATACCCCCCTAATTCAAAAAGTGATACAAATTTCACAAACAGAAAATAACCCATCTAGAGGATTAGCAACAATTTCCCAAAACACAAATGAAGAAAATCATCTGAAATGTCTACAAGAGAAGCTAGAAGAAGTCGCAGCCTTGAGGGAAACACCAGATCGTCTCTTCATGCATTTGGGATCAAGTGATAGAGATGGCGACGAGGGAACATGACGAATTAGAAACGAAGAGGACAATGGTGATGACGAGACAAAGAGGTTGGTGATGTCTTGAAGAGGCTTCCTAGATCTTTTTCTTCTTATTCTGATTTGGGTTTTGTCTTTATCAATGGATGACGAGTCCAAAGGTTTGACAGGAACGGTAGCCATCTTTGAGGGTGAGACATTCTCTTTGTCGTCGTTTTGAGACTTTAAATCGAGAATCGCCATTGATGTAAATATAAGACGAGAGATAAAGTGAGAAGAGAGAAAGAGAGAGATGGAATTGAGGATAGGAGGACCAAGTGAGAAAATGTATATCAAGTGTGTGTGAATAGGAGGGAATTTGAACCATATTTGGAATTGATGGATCTGAGATTTGGTTTTCAAGTTTTTTTGTGGAGGGATTTTGTTTTTGTTTTGAGAATGGTTCTAAAAATTAAAATTCTGAAACTTGAAAAAAAGGCTCTGTGTTATGGAGGGAACTAAGAAGATTCTCTGTTTCTATTTTGGTTCGAAAATTTTGTTTTTGTTTTTGTTTTTACTTAAACAAGTGTTGACTTTCGACTTTAATGATCAGACGGCGTAGGTTTTTACGCGCCATTTAATTTAGGATGTGCGCCAAGAAGAGGGAAGGGAACCTCACCGCCACCGGCTTTTGTTCATTTTTTAAAATAGAAAATCAATTATCAGATTAGGCCCAACAAGATTTATTTTGGGCTTTCAATAAGATTTATTTTAGGCTTTCAACAAGATTTTTCCAGATCAAAATTGGAGTCATTAAATTGCCCTAATTTGTGCACAGAGGCGCGACGATCTCCGAGCTTTTTCAGATGAAGAACGCCACCGGAAGAGTTATCACTGCTGAACCAATCTCTCTCTCCGAGGCGGCTACGTTTCTCTCCGGATTCGCTTCCTCCGACAACGGCGCCTCTCGAGACGTTAGCGCGTACCTTCGACGCGCCTCCGCTGCCTTCACCGAATTAAAGAGCCTCCACAGGGAGATTAAATCAAAGGAGACTAAGCCAAGCTCCGGCGCAAGGCGAGAGCGGAATGTCACCGGCGAAGAGAGAAAGGGGAGAAAGAAGGAGAAGAAGAAGAGATATGAAGAGATAGGTACAGAGGAGAGAAAGAGCAAGAAAAAGAGGAAGAGTGATGAAGAGATGGGTTCAGAGGAGAGGAAGACCAAGAAAAAGAGGAAAATGAAGGGGGTTGATGCTTAAAGTTGGTTAATTTGGGGTTTTAGCTCAAGGTTTAAGAATCAGATTTTTGGATAAGTGTAGTTGAAGATGTTACTTGGTGACAATTAAGATTGAGAAAGATTTGATTTTTGGAACTCTCTTGTTATAGTTTATGTTTATATGCATTGAAGAAAACAACAATTGGAGTCGTCCGAGAGAACGAATTGGTTCCTTTTTAAAAGCATCATTCTTCTTTATTTAGCATCAAATTTTAACATGTTCCAAATTTTACGTTTTTTTCTTTATTAACCAGCAAAATAAGAGAGACGATCGAGTACCTTGGACTAATGTGACGTCAACAATTTCTGAACTTTTGACGATATCGTGTTGGTTTGAGTCCACTGAACCTATATAACCTCGGCCACAACGTCAAGAATAGAATAATCGGAGTAAACTTGAGCCTTTAGATAAAATCTCTTGAGCTAGGTTATAAGAAAAGAAAAGGTCTAAGATTCTTACCTTTTAAGCAAAAGTTATTTCAGAGTTCATCATGTGTCCCTTAAAGTCAGCTTGGCTGCAAACTTCTCGACCATACGAATGTTTCTGATTATNATAGGTTATAAGAAAAGAAAAGGTCTAAGATTCTTACCTTTTAAGCAAAAGTTATTTCAGAGTTCATCATGTGTCCCTTAAAGTCAACTTGGCTGCAAACTTCTCGACCATACGAATGTTTCTGATTATTAAGCGAAAACACACAAAATAGAGTCTATATGACTATATTGGTATGAATAGACAAAATCTAACAATGGCATAAATACAGAAAAATGAAGCTATAAAAAGGATATCTTTTCTTCATATAAAGGATGGTTGAGCATCAGTAGCTTATTGTTGTTTACTACAGCACGGACAAGTAACTCTTTCGCTTCCTCATGTTTCTTCTTCAGAATGTTGCATATCTGCAATGATGCGATTTTCAAGGTTTAGAAATGTTGTACTATGAGAATGTTCATGATCGAGAAGAGGGCTCTGTTTATATTTATAGAAACTTACATTGTCAAGTTCTTTTGTATATGCTTCAGCTTTCTCTATGTTGTCAGCATTCTCCGTGATCGGGATCTCCAGATTTGCCATGTTTATGCTTTGGTGATGAGACGTAGTCCGTGGGCTTTCCTTGACAAGCTCCTTGGTTGGAATATTATCTATTCTACTCTCTTGGCTTAAGAACTGGAAAATCAATTGTGTGACAAGTATTAAACTTACACAGAAAGCTTGTCCTAACAATAATAATCAAAGATCTGTTGATGAATCTAACCTTTCCTAGCGCATCGCTATGTGTGAACTCCTCAATATTCCTGTGCAATCTCAGCCGTATCATATATAAGAGTTTAAAACTAATGTAGCAAAGTTATAGATATGGTCTAGATAAGCAAAACTAAAAACCTGTTTTCTCTTGAAGACATGGAAAAACGTTTAAGTTGTGGCTTCAGTGATATATCCGCATCCTGTGGAAAAACAAAACTCTTAGTCGAGCTCCAAATATTTTCGTGAAGTAAGAATATCGAAAATGTGAGTTGAAGAATTAACCTCATCAAGAGCTTTCCGCTTTAAGGAAGATGGGCACTGCAGGATTTGTGTTTTGTCCCTAGGAGCCAAATGATGAATTTCAGAGCTTTTTTTAACTGATGCTTCGGTATTTCTCTCCTTGCTTATGGAAGAGCTAACTTCTGGTTGCACTGCAGAGCTGGGTTGGTCTTTATTTACTGCAATGGTCCTATAGTGGAAGAGATTACCGAATTTGGATTGATATATTACGTAAATTCATTACTATGAACTGTTGTATGTTCCTTTCGTACCTTTGAGTTTTCATTGCACGCAGATCAGACATAATGTTTCCAAGTTTAGGCCTTTCGAGAGATACGTTCTTGGACTTCTGCAAAGATTCGGCACCAGAACTCAAATGTTTGCTTAGCTTCTGAGTCAAGCTAGAAGCATCGAGTTTTGAGCTGTGACAAAATCGAAATGCAAGGAAACTTAATACATAACATTCTAATAAAGCTTCCTAAGATAAGATTTAACGGCTACTAGTTTATACATGATGAGTGCAAATGGGGTAATAACCTGTTCAGGTAGCATGGCAAGAGATAGGAAATAAGCGAACTGAAATGAGTTTATCTCACCTTATATTGATCTGCAAGATGGACTTCTCTCTGGTTGTATTTTTAGCTTGCAGCTTTAAATGATCCATCAGTCCAGCGACATTTCCTACAGTCTTCGCAGTTGGATGGTTGTTGTGGATTATCTTTTCATGAGAACTGCTGGTAAAATAATTGAATTTGTTACCTAGCTTATTGTATACACCATCTTGAAAGAAAGAGGGAAGCTTATTCTTATGCTTGAGCATAGAAGCCTAGAACATTACCAGCTCGTATTAACATCTGCTACATTCTTTTCGGAATCCGTGTTGCGGAGCTCAATTGGACATGTTCTAGTTTTGGATCCAGATAACGCATCACTGATATCATGTCTGCATGTTGGAGAGAAAGGAAATAGTGAGAAGATAGTTACACAGACGACAAAGAAAAGAATGCTACCTCGTATCATTTGTACGGTTCAAATTTGACCCAATCCTTTCTCGAGTAACTGGCTGAATCTCTGTTTGAATTAGAGAGGACTCCAGCGCACGGGATTGGGATGTCTCTGACTTCATAAAAAATTTGGATCTGATAAGTCCTGAGTCTTTGTTTTGCTTGGCCTTCAAATCATTGAGCCCTGGCAGGCTGCAATCAGATTACAGAATAGAGCAGTTAAATATATATTTCAGCTTCAAAGTTTACAGGCAGAATGATAAAGTACCCATAAATTTCACGGGAATATTAGAAGTTTTGGTATATTTCTAACCTGTGGGATGGATCCAGTAGTAGCTTTGCACTCGAATCTTGTACATGGGAAGTTTGGCTTGGACGAGTGCCTGGTGAAATTTTTCCTGAGAGACTTGTTTGAGAATCTCCAGCATCAGGATCATCACAGAATGTTCTTCTAGTGTGATCCAGTATCTCTGACTGAGTGTCTGTACCCATTTCTTCCCGTTGATGTTCTATCTTGTCCGAACATGATTGAGATGAGATGTTTGGTGAATTCTGTTCAGTCTTCTCATAGCTTGATTCCATTGTGGAAATCATTTTATTGTTGGCATTTTCTGGATCTCTAGGACAGTCTTCTTTTATGCCAGACCTGCAGATTTCATGGATATCTGGACTGATTTCTCTGTTTACTGCAGTATGTGCAGTCTCAGAAGCATGTAATGGCAAGAAAGCTGCAGTCTCATTTAAAGGACATCGTTCATCCATTTCTTCAACCATCGAACATGATGTCTTCAATAGTGAAGTGTTTTCGGATTGAGGTTGCACACTCATTGTATGAAATCGTGAGGTTTTTATTCTTGAACCCTGAGGTGATTTCACAGCCTCAAAATCTTCCATGCTCTCTGATGTAGCTTGATTCGATTGTATACCCGTATCAACAACCATAGTATCTTTAGTCTCGGAATTTTGTTTCTCTTTTGCAGCTGAAGCTTTTTCCTGAACATCTGGATTTGCCTTGGAGGCAGCTTGTCTGATTATTGGTGAGTCTAGACCAAAGTCAAAAGTGTCTGACTTATCAGTTTTCCCTCTTGCAGAAGTTTCTTCACAATCCATGTTTTTGGTCTTAGTTTTGCTTCCCTTCTTCGGTGGGCTTGAACCGAGATCAAAGTCGTCCAACCTGCTTGCACAAAAGCATGGTGTTAAGTAATTTCAGATTGACAGATATGAATTCTAAAAGGAAATTGAGTTAGTGGATTCATACCCATCAAAATCATAGGAGAAGGCAAACGGGTTCTTTTTCTGTTTCGAATTCCCACTAGTTTTATCATCAGAGCTTTCTTTCTCTTTTGTGGTTTTCTTGGCTGGGCTTGAGAAATCAAAGTCTGGCATGTCCATTTTGAATGATGATAGATTTCCAAAATCTCCATCCAGATCGAAACCCATATCCCTGAGAAGGAGACAAAGAAACAGAACTATATGAGAGAGTAGGGCTTGCTGTCAAGCAACAGCATCCTAGAGAAGTAATCTATGATAAGGGAGAAAACATTCCAAGGATTCAATAACATTAGCTTAGGTGCAAACATGGTTTATGAAGCATATCATATAGGTTACACTCACAGCTTGAAGGCATTCTTTTTATTTTTTGCCGGTGAGTCAAAGCCAAAATCCATTGCGTCATCATCTGTTATTGACTTAAAGTTCCACGTATCCTTTTCCATGTCTTTATCTGCAGGTAAGCCATGAAAATTAAAAGAATACGAACTATTAGATCACCTGTTTTAAAAATAGAAGCAAAATCTTAAGATTTCGATCTAATGCCAAAAAAAATCACAGCTGGCCAAAAATTGAGGAATATAACAATCAGGAAGATAAAGAAGACTGAAAGATAGCGTGCATTATCTTTCTGATGTAAGATAGCGTGCTATAATGGTTATGAATCATACTTGTAAAATTATTTCAATCCAATAACGTTCACATCAATGAAACCAACTCTTAAACACTTGAACCATACCGAGCATTAGATCTTTCTCCTGAGTATCTGTAGAACTTCTTTTAGCAGGTGCAGACATGGCAAAATCTGTTCAGTATTACCTTTGACAACTAACTGCAAAGAAAAAGCTAACATCATAATCATTCTAGCTCTCACTCACGGAAATACTCATGCCTTATGTTATGATGAACAGCTACAACATCACAAACTAAACTAGCATAGAAGGAAGAATGTTATCATACAAATCATAAGTTCCATTGACATGCTTCTACAAAGCTACAGGATTAGCTAGTAGAAGAGAAAAACTATCTTTAAGAAGATATGACGAATACAGTAGGTCTGATTATCGGAGAGACTGAGAAACATAACAGATCAAACAATGTGATTATCCGAGAAGCAATTCGAAGAAAGAAGAAAATTAGAAGGAATAAAACTATGAGATTCAACACCAATTTAGCAAAACCAACAGGCGATTCGTAGATTTCAGGAAAGGAGACGCCACTCGAGACTATTTTCAGGAAGAATTTAGGAAAATTAGCATTGAAGGAACATTTCTTACTAAAATCTACGCATAATCGCTACCTCTAACATATAAATGTTCACCGATGATGATCGTCAATCGTCGAAGCTTAAGAAAACCGAAGGCAGAACAACGCATGACAGTGAGATTCTACTCAAAATCGACGAGCAATGAGAGTAAACTCTTACCGGTCGAATCGCTTTACAGTTGTCTCTGTGGTAGGCGCTAACGGTAAACGATCAACGGGAACAAAACGACGGCACCGGAGAGAAAATCGCCGACGGAACTCGGAGGGAGAAGATTTGAAATCGCTGGGCTGCGCGAATGATTTGGTATTGGACCGTTTTTGTGAAGTTTGTTAAGATTTGGGCCTTTATAAACATTTAGGGGCTATATGGAGTATATATAATCTACCGTTTGGCTCGCTTTTTCTACCTTACCTTATCTAATTTTATATTTTTGTAGATCTATATCATTTTTGTAGTTAATTATTATGTGAATCAATCGATAGCATATAGTTTTTTTTTTTTAAAACAAATAGAGTAAATGAGAAAATTGAATTAAATATTTAATATTTAAAAAAAAAACAAAAAAAAAAGGAGGAGGAAGATAGAGAAGGAAATCTATCATCTCCTTATCCTGACCACAGAAGCAAACATGAGCAATACAAACGAAATTTGTCTAAGGAGTAAAAGCCAATCAGAAGCTGTGTAAACAACACTAAGCTCACAAAAAAATGGCGTCTCTCCTTGGAACATCTTCTTCCGCAATCTGGGCTTCTCCTTCTCTCTCTTCTTCTTCTTCCTCTACACCTTCGACCTCTCCCATTTGCTTCAGGCCAGGTAAACCAATCTCTCCAAACCTTTTAAACTCTTTTCAATTCGAAATCTCCTGGTGAATCGAATAGCAAAATACTTGTTTTCAGGGAAATTTTGTGGAAGAAAGTTAAATGCAGGTATCCAAATAAGGCCAAAGAAGAACAACAGGGCTCGTTACCATGTCTCGGTTATGAATGTAGCCACTGAAATCAACTCTACTGAACAAGTAAGATTTGCAATTTCATGGTGCTCACAAAAAGTGTCAGACTTTATTTTGATTTTGAAAGTTAAGGTTTAAGAACATACTGTATATATATATATGATCGTTGTTGGTTTTTATGTAATGGTGGTTTTTGGGTTTTAGGTAGAGAAGTTTGATTCAAAGAAGAGTGCGAGACCGGTTTATCCATTTGCAGCTATAGTAGGGCAAGATGAGATGAAGTTATGTCTTCTGTTGAATGTGATTGATCCAAAGATTGGTGGTGTCATGATTATGGGAGATAGAGGAACTGGCAAATCTACAACTGTTAGATCATTGGTTGATCTGTTACCTGAGATTAAGGTAGTTGCTGGTGACCCCTATAACTCTGATCCGATAGATCCTGAGTTCATGGGTGTTGAGGTAAGAGAGAGAGTCGAAAAGGGAGAGCAAGTTCCAGTTATTGCGACTAAGATCAATATGGTTGATCTTCCATTGGGTGCAACGGAAGATAGAGTTTGTGGAACAATCGATATAGAAAAGGCTTTAACAGAAGGTGTCAAAGCCTTTGAGCCTGGTTTGTTGGCTAAAGCCAATAGAGGAATTCTCTATGTTGATGAAGTTAATCTCTTGGATGATCACTTGGTTGATGTTCTTTTGGATTCTGCTGCTTCGGGTTGGAATACGGTTGAGAGAGAAGGAATTTCGATTTCTCACCCGGCGAGGTTTATCTTAATTGGTTCAGGAAATCCAGAAGAAGGAGAGCTTAGGCCACAGCTTCTTGATCGGTTTGGAATGCACGCGCAAGTAGGGACGGTTAGAGATGCTGATTTACGAGTCAAGATCGTCGAAGAGAGAGCACGTTTCGATAGTAACCCAAAGGATTTCCGTGAAACTTACAAAACCGAGCAGGACAAGCTTCAAGACCAGATTTCAACTGCTAGGGCAAATCTTTCCTCGGTTCAGATTGATCGGGAATTGAAGGTGAAGATCTCTAGGGTATGTTCAGAGCTCAATGTTGACGGTTTAAGAGGAGACATAGTGACTAACAGAGCAGCAAAAGCACTTGCAGCACTTAAAGGAAAAGATCGAGTAACTCCAGATGACGTTGCAACTGTTATTCCTAACTGCTTAAGGCACCGTCTGAGGAAAGATCCACTGGAATCTATCGATTCAGGAGTTCTAGTTTCCGAGAAGTTCGCCGAGATTTTCAGCTGAATAGAAAATCCGATTCTGTGATCATTTTCTTAACTTTTCCTACTCTGTAAACGGTGAGAAAAACCAAAAACACTAAACAGGCAAATTCTGATTGAATATAGAGTATATGCTTTATCCGTTGAGTTGTTCAAAGACTCAATAGAACTCTGTTTTGTATTTTTGCATGTGCAAACATTCTTGCAATGATTAAGGCTATAAAACTATAAAAAAACGTTGTCAGGATCAACTGTTACTATGTCTTGATGGTGGTAGCTTGCAGATTAGAAGGACATAGAGTTTTGCTTGTTCTGGTAAAAGTGTGGGGCAACTTCGGTCAACCAAGAAGGATTGATGGTGACGACATTCCGCATGTATTGACGCTCTGTTGATACAATGGATTGGTAAACCACCCATTTCGGATTCACCCTGCAGATTGTATAAAGATTACATACCAAATAAGCTTTCACATTCAAAGGAGAAATTCAAACCTTTTGATGTTATTGAGGTTTTCGCTAAAAGCCTAAAACCATCGCAACAAGATACTACTAACCTGAATAATACGGATGACGGGTGAATATAAACTTCTTCAGAGCCTCTAATGGTCTTGAATACCCCGTTGCTGTGTGGCTAAAACATCATAAGAAAAACAAAGAAAGAAGATGATATTTTGATTTGTCTATAAAACCGAAAATGATATGCAGAAACAGACAACTGAAATGGGTCACTCACTTCTAAGCGGCATGCATTGGCGAAAAACCCTGCAGTCACAGCTTTTCTCACAGCCTGAAACAATGTAATATTAATAACCTGCAACCTCTTTTCAATTGAAGCAAGGTGGTACAGTTTCGTACCTCCATGTCTCTGTCACATGATTTCAGGGTGATGCCTAGTCTTCGAGCAATCCGTTTGAGTTGATCCCTGATTTCAACCACTTTTTTCTGCAAAAGGAAACAAAACAAATTAAAATTAGAGAAAGTAAAATAAGGTCAAATTGCCAGTTCCTGTTATTATACGTACCATGGATTGGTAGTTGAGGAAATTATTGTGACACCACTGTGACGGCTTTTTTGACTCACGAAACCCTTTGTATACATTCAGGAATGTGACATGGTCACCCTGAATACAGAAAAACAATGATTTTACTCAGCCAAAAAAAACAGATTTTCAGATTTATTAGTTATATAGCAATATATACCTCCGCAGCTGCAAATCTCAGTTTTGCTTCATCCTGTTCTTTCTGTACTCCCCAGGAAATGACCCAAATGGACTGCATATAAACAATTTTAAGATTGCATCCATTTAGTTTTAAATACCATAGTTCAGATGGAAAGCAAATAATTACATTTGCAATATGGTTCTTATGCATTTAAAGGGAAGAAACTGTTAGCAGACAAAAAAGGTTAGAAAGCTTTTACTTGGACAGAGAGAACTGCAGCGATTGTAAGGATCTCCTCTGAACAACCAAGCTCACTTGAAGCTAAAATCATTTTCGATATCATCGGGTCCTAGCAAAAAAGACGAAACTCAGACATGCCAATGAGCTTCGTAAGTAACTCAAGGTTAGGAAGAAAAAGTACCAGTGGAAGTTCTGCAACTTGGAATCCTGTTGGTGATGTGAGTTTTGCATCATCATCAAGGATTTTAAGTGAATAAAGTACTTCAAGTGCCCGGATCATTGCTTGTGGGGATGGAGGTGCAGGCCAATCAAAACCCAAGATATTATCTATGCCCAAAGCTTTTAGCTGAAAAAAAAATCAACAGAGCTTGCACATTTTAGAACAAGAACTTCCTCTCCTCTGGATATTTACTTACTGGAAAAGGTGAAAATCTTGATATAAAAACTATTGTGTGGTTTTGTGAAACGCTTCCTAAATTTTGAGTTCTTAATAGTTAATACAAGCTAAAAGGCAAGAGAGCAAATTTTGTACCTGTATCACAGTAGAAACAAGATTCGACCTCTGCATCTCTGGTATGCCTTCTCCAGGCATTTGGTTTAGAAAATAATCTTCCGTGTAAAGTCTAGTTACCATGAAAATATTAGGAAGAGGATTAATGAGCACTGAACTATTCAATCAGACACAATTCTGTAACTTTTCTAAATGAACAGAGAGTTACCGGTAACACTTCCCAGGCCGAACTCGCCCAGCCCTACCAGACCTTTGTCTCGCAGATGCTTTGGATATTGGTGCCACCACAAGACTTTCGATATCTGAAATCTGTGAGGACAAGAATGTAATATGTTTTAGAAATAATCAGTATATTACCAAAGATGGAACTAAAAGATATAAAAAAAGAAATGGGGATGGCCTGACTGGGTTATAGAACTTCTGCTTCGAGAAACCACTATCAATCACATAGACAACGCCCTGAATAAAGAAGTGAAACAGAAAGTTATTCTCAATGACTTGTCAGTTTGTTCCTTGCGATTTACAAAAAATTGCAACAAAAAGACAGTAACAAGGAAACCTTGCCTCCAGAGTCAATGATGTTTCTGCAATATTTGTTGCGAGTATAACTTTTCTCTTTCCTCTGGGAGTTGGAGTAAAGATCAATTCCTAACATAAAGAAAAGAGAAAACAACATTTCACAGTTTCAGAATCAAATACTCTCAAAAGTATGGTTTAGCTTGTCTAGAGCCACACAACAAAAATCAACCTGTTTTGCTCGAGAAAGTCCTGAATATAATGGCAGAGGTAGCAGTCCTGAAATATATATGAATATTATTATGGTGCTAAGAAACTGAAGGCAAATGCTAAAGTTGATTGACATATAAACATTTAATACCTGAAGAATTCTTTTGATTGCTATGAGCTTCTTCTTCAAGAAATTTAATAGCAGCTTCAATATCATCTTGACCAGTAAGAAATACAAGAACATCCCCAGGTGGCTCCTGAACATAAGAAGAGACAATTTAAAGATAATAGCCCAAGGAAAATAATATACTGTAATAGTTTAACACATTGGATGGTCAGAAAACATCAGAACAAAGTACCCGCTCATTAATCAACAAAATCGTTGAAACAACTGATCTGGTATAATCTGAAACAGGCTCCTCAACATAGTGAATTTTCACACTGAAGCCTCTGCCCTAAGAAAATTTCACCAACAAAACAAGAATCACAAAAGTATCTCACAGAAATAAGGGTTAAGAAAGAATGATCTTAAGCAAGATAAGAGTTACAATATACCTCGACAGATAAGATTGCAGGTTCCAACCTTGGTCCCTGGGTACTACTACCTTCTGGCGCATGGCGTTTTTTGCTATTTATTTTTCATAATGTATAAGAATATATATCGTATTAGAGATTCCAAGAGCCCGAGACTTCCAGAGTAAAGAACTATAACCATTTGGTAAGATTAGAACCTGGAATTGAAGAAATTGAACATTGCTTTTGCTTCGATTGTGGCTGAAGATATAATCAGGCGTAGCTCAGGACGGCGACGTTGTATCTGGGATTAACAATATATAGGAATTGAGGAAAGCAAGCTTTAAACTAAAAGAGTTCAGAAAATCTAAAGAGTCTATGTCTTAATGATATACCTTTTTTAAGAGACCCAGTAAAATGTCAGTTGAAATAGATCTCTCATGAGCTTCATCCACCATAATAACACTGCACAACGGAAAAAAGAAAAGGTTTACTAACACTATTTACCAACCAAAATCATAATTCGAATGTGATTATGCTGTGCAACAAAATCATTACCTATACTTTGTCAAGAGAGGATCTTCCATCATCTCTCGGATTAGTACCCCATCGGTGAGAAATTTTACACTAGTCACACCCTGTTGTAACAAAGTAAAAGATCCTTTTAAGCATTATCAAATACTCCATATTACAAGAATAGGTAGAAGAATGCTAAGGAAAGAGTCTCACCGAAGTTGTATGATCTTCAAATCGAATTGTGTAGCCAACTTCATCCCCAAGATTCACTCCCATCTCTTCAGCCACTCTCGCAGAAACCGCCTAAGCAAATTACAAAACATTGAGTATATGTGATAAAGCACATATATTTCCAAACTTGAGCTTAGACATCACTCTTCAAACTTGAGCTGGAAGGTTTTGGTGGAGGGAGAGAAAAACAAACCTGGACAGCTAAACGTCTTGGCTGTGTGCAAGCAATAACTCGGCCTCCTTCAGCCCAACCAGCTTCTTTTAGGTACTGCAGTATAGTATAGACAAAGCATTATCAAACTTAGGGAAATAAACTTGCAGGCAAGAAACAAGAAGCTAGATATTGAATTAAGGATTTCTCCAACTTCCCCACCAGCTAGTGAACTTAAACATTGCAGGATTTTGAAAAATCAAGCAAGGTTTATGCATCTCTAGCTACATTTCAATTGACTATTACCATCCAAATTCACTACCTTTTAACTCCTATCAAAATTTGCCTATTGGCCTGAAATTAGCAAAGCTAGGTACTTTCACCCAAAAAATTAACCAAGAAGTAAGAACAACGAAGAAACCTGAGGAATCTGAGTAGTTTTTCCACTGCCCGTCTCGCCAACGATAATGGTAGTAGCGTGATTCTCCACCAAATACAAAATCTCAGCTCTGTACTTGTACACTGGCAATCTCTGTCTTTGCTTCTCTATATTCGCATACCCATAACTACAAATTTCGAACCTTTAAGTTATAATCATCCGCAGAACAAGTACGATTACTACCAGCAGCAATAAAGAGAGAAGAATGGCATACCTAGAAGAAGAAGAAGACGCGAGATTGTTGGACATGAACACTATACCTCCTTCTTCATCCTCTTCGAAACGAGGCTTCTCGGTCCCCGGTTTCCAAAACGCCATCTTTTTTCGCCCAAGAGCTTTTGCCTTCTTCGGTTGTTTCAGTATATAAAGGCTTTTTCCCCGCGGCGGGGAGAGTCTCAGCTACGGCGATACTGTTACCGGCGATTTACACCTCAAACCTTCTGAGGCGGTCTAAGTAACATTAGGCAATTGGTTTCGCTTCGGTTTATCTTATCGAAATACTTGGTTTTGGTTTAATTCCAATTCAATCGGAACCGATCATGTAACAGTTTAATTTTGGTTCACCAAGGAATAAACTAACTTTTTACCAATTAAAAAAGAGAAAATGTATCTTGCTTCTTCTGCGTTTCCTTCTTCACGCACCACTCCACTCCGCAACAAGCTCCCACCATTTCTCCTCCGCCGCCACCAAAGTCAGCGAATTCACCGTCGGAGCTCTCAGATTACAGCAATGAGAGCTGTAATCCAGAGAGTCTCATCTTCCTCTGTCGCGGTCAGTTTTTGTTATTCTCTCTCTATCGTCAATAGAATGCGCAAATTCCTTATTTGACCTCGGAGATATCTACAGGTGGATGGTCGAATCGTGTCGGAGATTGGTCCTGGGCTCTTGGTTTTAATCGGAATCCATGAATCAGATACAGATTCTGATGCCGATTACATGTATGCTTGCAGAAAAAGATCAATTTTTATCTTAAATTCTCCAATTTTAATTTTCATTATAAGTTTGCAGATTCTGAACTTTAGACAAATTTATAGATGTCGGAAAGTTTTAAACATGAGACTGTTCTCTAATGAAACCACTGGCAAAGGATGGGACCAAAATGTAAGTTTTGTTAACAATTTTTGTTTTAACTTACAATTGAATTCGTTTTTCTATATAACTTTGATACTGTTTTTTGCAGGTAATGCAGAGAAATTATGGAGTCTTACTTGGTAATGCATCTTTGTATCTGTTTGTTATGCTTTACCTTTTGATTAGAGAAAGCTTCAATGGTAAATGTACTGAGATTTGTCTCCTTTGCTTGTTTTATCTTTGGATCATGTGTTAATACAGTTAGTNATAACTTTTGATTAGAGAAAGCTTTTCAGCTTATGGTAAATGTACTGAGATTAGTCTCATTTGCTTGTTTTATCTTTGGATCATGTGTTAATACAGTTAGTCAGTTTACGTTATACGGATTCTTGAAAGGTAACAAACCCGATTTTCATGTCGCAATGCCACCTGAGAAAGCAAAACCGTTTTACGCTTCTATGGTCGAGAAATTCAAGAAAGCATATAATCCTGATGCAGTCAAAGGTAAAACCACACCTCTCATTGATCTTTCTTGATTAAAACTTTACATTTTTCTCCAGTCTTAATGACTGAATTGGTTCTCTTTTTGAAAAAAAAAAAACAGATGGTGTATTTGGAGCTATGATGCAGGTAGGAGATAAATCCTTTCAATAGCCAGGGTTAATTCGTTATCTTGTGTGATTAAAACACGTTGTCTTGCTTATACATTACTTTGATCATATTATAAAAGGTCAATNCGAAACTTTACATTTTTCTCTCGTCTTAATGACTAAATTGGTTCTCTTTTTTAAAAACAGATGGTGTATTTGGAGCTATGATGCAGGTAGGAGATAAATCCTTTCAATAGCCAGGGTTAATTCGTTATCCTGTGTGATTAAAACACGTTCTCTTGCTTATACATTACTTTGATCATATTATAAAAGGTCAATCTTGTAAACGACGGTCCAGTCACAATGCAGCTCGAGTCACCCCAATCCTCCAAGTAAGTAAAGATGTTCTCCATAAACTTATCAGGCACTGATTTGTTACTAAAGCAAGTCTTTTTTCAGGAATGAGAAAAAGGCATCAACAGAATCATAAACTCACACTCATCTTGTATCAGCGAAACTTAGAATATATATATATTGTGAAACATTCATAATTCATTGGACTGTAACTGTTAATTCCTACATTACATGTAACTTCTTTGCTTTCTAATCCAATGCAAGGCTCGAGATTTGCTAGATCTGATTCGTAGATGCCTTAAGCTTTTGCCTTGAGTACCATTCCTGCAGTAAACAACACTTCTTTCCCAAATGGTAGAATCTCGATTTTCCTGTAAGAACCATGAAACTTTTGATTGGACAAAGGAAAGCTATAATATCGATTGTAAAAAGAAAAAGAATTGAGAGTAAAAACAACTGCAGCTTACTGATCTCGCTTTAGACTAGTAAATGCAGAGATGATACTATTGCATATCTCTGTTATAGAGTCGCCTTCATTAGGGTTAGAGAGTGTGAACTGAGCCTGACGATAATTATAATCAAATTAGGACGAGGCAAAAAATGCTCTTAGAACGTGAAAGGAGAAACAAAGATATTTATCATTACCAGAAAGGCATGTCCGATAAGGATCTGAACAATGTCAGATCCTATCTTTTTAGTGATGTTCTTTGCATTTGTGCCATTAGAAAAGGTCTTCAAGATACCATTTAGTGTTTTTGGATCCTCTGCTTGGGGACCATTTGATCTTCGGGTACGAACAGAAGGCTGCAACCCAATTGAAAATTTTTACAGCAAGAGAAATTAGAGTATTAACTACAAATTGAATACCATTTGTCAGATAAGACTATTTACAAACCTTAGGGATGTATTTGGTGAGGTATTGGAGAACAATCTCTAGCTTCCATCTAGGATTGTCGAAAACCTGATTGAGAAATTTTCACTAAAGAACCATAAAGAGAAGAATTCAGACAACACAAAGAGTTACTGAAGTAGTTTGTCCCTTACCTGAAGAAAATTTGAAAGCAAGTATCCATCATAAGTCAGCTCGTCGAGAATGATCTCAATTGCAGGAGTCCTGCATCAAAAATGGATCATGAAAATGGCGAAAACACAATTCAAAAGAGAGGCAGAAATTTCAATACATTACGCCGTCTCCTCTAGAGGTAATCCCTTCTAAGTCGGCTTTCTTCTTTGATGCATCAAGCTCCATGATCTAATCCAGGAATAGAAATGTGAGAGAAAAGAACTCCAAAAAAAGTAACTTTATACCAACAACTTACCATTACTAGAAGTTCCTTCATAGCAGAAAGCGTGTCCTTGTGCAATTCTACCAAACTGATAGACTTTTCATCAGCATCAATGGGTGCACACATTGTTGATAGATAATCTTTCATTAGAAGTTTGAAATTCACTCTTCTTGAAACCTACAAGTGGAACCATACCATTAATTCATGGATAAATTAGGGGACTACTAATTTCTGAGCCATTGATCATGCGATGTACCAGAAGTTGATTCAGTGAGGATTCCTTTAAAAGACTCCAGTTCTTGGTTTCTGGAGGACAAAAGAACACAAAGCTTTTAAATTTTCCCGAAACTATATAAAATAAAGAGAAATCTTGAAATTATGAAGACACCATCTGTACCTTCATACACTTGATCACGTGGCTTGAAATCCAACTTAAGAACATGAACAAGATAGTTGAACAGGAACAAATTTCCCAGGATCTGCAGAAATCCAAACAAAATGAGCAATGGGTGTGAAAGTCTACCAATGTCTTAAGCTTATCTGCAACAGAGCAAAGCAAAATAGGGTTTAGTAGAAACAAATAAACCAACCTTTAAATCCGATTCCTTAGACTCATTAACTCCTTTGTTCATACTTTGAATCAGCTGTTGAAAAACTGAAACCACAAAACAAAACAAAAAAAAAATCATATTTAGTAAGAACCAACAAAAAGCTAACTCAAAAGAAGAGACAGCTTCCTTACATGAGCTTCCCACTGATATATTTTTTTCATCAGAATCAACATCAGGCCCAAAATTAAACGGTGACCAAGCCTGAATAAACAAACACATGAAAATCAACCATCTCCACTATTACTAAGAATGAACAAACCACACATCAACAACTTTAGTAACAAGTACCTCGTCAACGATTTCCAGCTTATCAGCTGAATCAGATATATAAACCCAAGGAAACCGCTGAAATCAAAGCAAAACAATGAAACTTACGCAAGNACAAGTTTTTTAAGAAAAAATACACTACCAAAACTTGCATCAAAGTACCTGATGTAATTGAGTCAAAAGCTGGAAACTTGCTGTTATAAGTTCCAATGTTCTCCCAAATCTCAATATCCGGAAAATCGCTCGGTACATTTTGCTTCAAATTAGAAAAAAAAAAAAAGAGATCAAAAACATGACTTTTTGGCTAAATTTTTCAACTTTCTTAAACAATATATTTACTTGGTTGGAGGAATTCCATTTTCAGGTACAAGTGAAGCAGCACGAACAGCTTCCAGATACTGCAAACCTAGGGTTTCATTCAACGGATCAATATAATGAATTATCGGAACGAAGACGGAAAATGAACAAATTGAGAAAACGTACGATCTTCGTTAGCGTCGCGATTGTCTTTCGCGCCGGTTGAATCAAGCATGGCCAAGGTGTTTGCTTCTAAGCCACCGCCATAGCTATTGACCACTCTGCTAGTATTATTACACTTCCACATCTTCTCTTTCACAATTCACTAATTTCTCTCAGGAGCACCCAAAAACAAAACGAAAACGAGAAGAAGAGACTGAAATTTTAACCCCAAAATTAAAACCCTAATAGTCAAAAGAAGGTAATTTTCCCGCCATAAGAGAAATGTTCGCAAATAAAATAAACCCGACAATGCCAGAACTGGACCCGGGCTCAAAAGGATGAGATCCAAGCCTCTAGGCCACTACACTGGAACTGATAAAATTTATCTGTATCTTTTATTACTGTGGTTAGTTTACATGAAATTCTACAAATTTGACTTCACATTTTTGTTATGGGGGTATTTTTGCTTGATATTTCTCACTCCATAGCAGCAAAAAGTTAATCTTCTTGAATTCTACAAATATCATGTTAATCGCATTATTCTATTGGTACATATATATATAATAATATATGCATGTAGTCTGGTAATTCAACATGTTATAATAAATTGTTACTCTTGTTAANGGTTAAATATTTCTTAACGGTTTAACATAGCATATTAAGCAAAAATGATCACTCTTGTATTTAGTTTCAGTTATGTAATTGTGTAATAAATTAAAATTATTCATTGGTTTAATGATACATATCTTTCCAACAAGAGAGTTCCTTCCAAGATGACAAAGGTTTGCTCGTGGCAATTCAAAAAAACATGTGTAATAACTAAGGTTTGCTTGTGACAACGACGATGAGGACTCGAGTTTCTTTGAAACTGCGACAATCACGCAAATGTCCAAGCTTCGTGGTTCGGAATCGATGTTTCTTCTTCACACCGCTATTGTTTAGTTATTGTTTGTGTTATCCTTGTCGTATTCGTAGTTTTAATGATAGATTTATGTCTTTCTGTTTTCTATGTTATATCTGTAATCTATCACAAATAAAAAATAGTATAAAATTTACCTTTTGAGTTAAGATTTAATTAATCCTTGAACTATATGTGTCGAATCAAGATAAAAATACAACATATGTGTTGAGTTATTTTTCTTAGTGTGAAAATAGTCAACTATGTTTGGAGCGTTTTTAGTAGATATATTTTCGATCTTTAAAAAACAAAAAAAAGATAGAGATGAAACAATAGTAATTTCTCAATTTTCAATTTTAATTCAGTTTTGTTTTTTTGGTGCTAATATTAATTTCATGTTCTCTACATAGTACTGTATTGATGTTTGGTGTTTGCCTTAGAATGTAATTATATAAATATATCAATATATATGTTAAGAAGAAAAATGATACGCCGATAAAATTAGCAGATAATATATTCAATATTAGCCAATACTTGAGATTACTTAAACTTATCATATAAAGTATCTCTCATTCTCTCTAATACACTGAATAAAGATCTTAACCCATTTTTTCAATTGTAAGCTATGTTTCAAAGCGTGTGGAATATATATATGCATGATTATATCTTACTCAAGTTGGAAATACTAAATTCAAAACTTAAGTTATATTCTATTCGCCTCAGCTCATCATTGTGTCAAATCTTTGGACTAGCGAAAAATTATATGAAACGATCCTTACTTGGAAAAGGACGTTGCTGGTGACTTAGCTCTTACATTTTTCTTATTTCGTTTCACATTTCGATATCATTCAATTTTAAATTATTACATATTCTCTAGACTCCAGGCATAAAATTACTATGATTGTAGTCAATTAATAAATATTAAAAAACTTAACTAGCCCATAATTTGAAGGATGGTTGTTGTGTAAAAAAGCTAATCAGTATTAGGGTTCATCAATCCAACGGTAAAAACTAGTAATTTAGAAGCTACATTATTAAATTAAACTTATAACCGTTTGATCCAATAATTACAATTCTTCAAAACGGATTTGTGCCTCTCGTGGGAACACGTCGTAGATTCTCATGCAGCGTTAAATTGAAGATTTATATGTTTATCACAAAAGTAAACACGAAATCGTGAGTAATAAAAAACACAAAGTCGTACATATATTAACACTTTGTCAACCAAAACCTCTTTTTAGTCTTCCCTATATATCATTTATGTAAAAAAAATTCCAAAGAAAATAAATGTCTTCTATGTTTAAGTAGTTTGACAAAATAAATAGTTTATTTAATACTCTGCATCTAGTCTTTTTCAAGAGTACACAATCTTAATACTTCAGAATTAAGTAACATCTATATATTAAATTTGATTTCAGATTATCTATTCATACACACTTCAGAATGATACGTGTGTATACACAGAAAAACCCTGATATTCCGTGGAACCTAAAATCGTCCATGAAATGAGGTAGTCAGTACCTTGGGACACAAGTTTTTACCAACTGTACTTCCCAATTATCCTGCCGCAGATTTCCCATTCAACGCACACGTACACAAAATCCCCAATGCAACATTCTCTTTAAAATGCCCTTAATGTTCACCAACATGCATACTCCTCTCTGATTCAAATATGGCTTTTGGCAATATCCAAGAACCAGACGGAGAGATCCTAAAGAATGTTTGGGCGAATTTCATCAGAAAACCACAAACCGATCAAAGACCAGTTCATATTCCAGAAGTTTCTACAACTTGGGAGGCGTTGCCTACCCTTGATAACATACCGGAAGATTCTAAAGAAATGCTTCCAAGCCTAGATATGTCGATGGAGGCCCAGGAATGGACAGAGATTCTCGACGCGATTGCTTCTTTCCCAAACAAAACCAATCATGGCCCATTAACCAACCCTACAATTGATTCATATTCTCTGTCTTCTCGGGTTTCTTGCAAAACAAGAAAATACAGGGGAGTACGGAAGCGTCCGTGGGGGAAATTCGCAGCAGAAATCAGGGACTCGACGAGAAACGGTGTTAGGGTTTGGCTCGGAACGTTCCAAACTGCAGAGGAAGCGGCTATGGCTTACGATAAAGCTGCGGTTAGAATTAGAGGAACTCAAAAAGCTCACACAAATTTTCAGCTCGAGACGGTTATAAAAGCTATGGAAATGGATTGCAGCCCGAAATACTACCCTATAAACCGCTCAAATACGTCCCAACAGTTAAGAAGCGGCCACGAAATTGGATTGAGAACGGGAAAAGAGGCGATTAAGGCTTATGATGAAGTCGTTGATGGGATGGTTGAAAACCATTGTGCCCTTGGCTCTTGTTCAACTAAGGAGTACTCGGAGACTTGTGGTTTGCTTGGGAGGGAAGAAACTTGGTTAGGTTCAAGAAAGAGACGAAGGAGTAACGAAGATTGTATGTGTCAAGAAGTTGAAAGAAAGAAGACGGTTACTGGAGAAGAGACATTATGTGATGTGTTTGGTTTGTTTGAGTTTGAGGATTTGGGAAGTGATTATTTGGAGACGTTATTATCTTCTTTTTGACAGAAACATTGAAAATTACAATTNCGAAGAAACTTGGTTAGGTTCAAGAAAGAGACAAAGGAGTAACGAAGATTGTATGTGTCAAGAAGTTGCAATGAAGAAGACGGTTACTAAAGATCAAGAGGCATTTTGTGATGTGTTTGGTTTGTTTGAGTTTGAGGACTTGGGAAGTGATTATTTGGAGACGTTATTATCTTCTTTTTGACAGAAACATTGAAAATTACAATTGCTAATTTGACAGGAATATACATGTATATATATTATATAATTATATGTCTAAGACATTTATTTATTATAAATTTCTTGATACAAAAACGTTGTGTATATAAGATGTAGGGTTGTGTAGGAATCAATTCTTGTACATTAATTCGTTTTATTGTATACATAATTATTTATATTTGTTGATAAAAATTTATTAATTACTAAATTTTAATTTTAATGAGTTTCACAAAATAAATTAAGGTAGAGAATATACATAAATTAATTTTNATAATTTTAATATATTTTTATGGATATTTCAAGTAATTAAATTACTATTGATGAAGCCAAATAGCTAATATTGCAAGATATATATATCTAGACTAAAGTCACTGATTTCCTTTGCCAAAAAAAAAAAAAAAGTCACTGATTTCTTAACTTATCGAAAATAAATTGAATCATTTTCTAAGCTTAAACTTGACGTACGTATTATTGTACTAAATAACCTCAAATGGTAATTTAACCAAAAAAAAAAATCCTCAACTGGTATTATAAAATTATGAAAGTTTTCTTCCAACTATTTTGAAGAGTTTAAATATTTGAAACTATAAAAAATGTGTAA